>JADRCD010189044.1:0-18054 GCA_019843815.1 Montemys delectorum | reverse complement strand
TTTTTTGTTATTGTGTAAGGTTTCCACTTTTAAGGCAGTAGGTTTTTTTTTTAAGACTCTCAACAAGCATTCCATTTCTCCTGTTCAATGAGACACTAATTCTTTTTCTAAAAACTATAATTATCATCTAGGAAATCAATGCTTCAGTGTCTTATTGTTGAATAAAAACAAAACAGCCAATAATATAGGAGCTTAAAACATAGCAAGAAGAAACTTTTACACTGTATTTTCTCCACCCAGGAATCAAATGTTTCTTGATCCAGAACTATGAGTCTTATATGTTGAATGGAGAAAAAAATGTAAATTTCCTTCATTTTCATGAATATATTTTTAAAGATTTGTTTTTATTATGGTGGTGGTGGTGGTGGTGGTGGTGGTGGTGTGTGTGTGTGTGTGTGTGTGTGTGTGTGTGTGTTGCCAATAGGAGCCAATTGGAGTACTTTAGTTGTCAGGCATGGTGCTGAAAATCAAGGCTGAGTCCTCTGGAAGAGCAGCAAACATCTTTAGCCTCATTTTTGAGTGTCCTTAAGTCAACTAACAACATTTGCAAATATTTACCTTGTTTGTATTTAGTTAACCTTGCTGGGATTTTTTCCTTAATGCTTCAATTGTGGAATTCACTGTTTTTCTTTATACAAAGGATATAAAATATTATATGGAGACCCAGATTCTTCAGTAAGAAAGATATAGGTACTCCTGAAGACTATGAAAGCCTTGTATGGATGAGCATCGCTAGACACCTCACAGCACTGCGATCTCACTACCATGCCTCAAGCACCCGAGAATCCAGAGTGCTATTCACATGAAGAAATAGACTTACCTCTGCAAATTACATTTCTGACATTTAAGCAAAATTATCTAGTACCTACCTTAGTACAAAGAAGGAGAACTCTTCAGGTACAACATTAGCAAACATACCAAGTCACCCTGACGGGACTGTTGTGAGCTGCCAGTCAGTATAACTGCCATATTCCTTGTTAAATTTGGCTTATCATTCTAAAATGAATCAAATTTTGGCTAGTATCTACATTACATACTTATTTTGACATATTCTTAGTATAAATGTGTTTCTGTTCTTTTAAATTATTTTACTTATGGGGCTAGAGATATGTCTCAGTAGATAAGAGCACATGCTGTTCTTTCAGAAGTGCCAGGTTCAATTCTCAGCAGCCACATGTTGATTCACAACCACCTATAACTGCAGCCACTTCCAGGAGATTGTATGTCCTCTTCTGTGTTTTATGATCATTGGACACACATATGATGCAATATGGCCATGCCAGTGAAATCTTTAAAAAGATGAAGGTGTTTCATATATCTTTGCAAGTTTGGGGTTTGTACTGGCTAGTTTTGTGTGTCAACTTGACACAGGCTGCAGTTATCACAGAGAAGGGAGCTTCAGATAGGGAAGTGCCTCCATGAGACCCAGCTGTGGGGCATTTTCTCAATTAGTGATCAAGGGGGTAGGGCCCCTTGTGGGTGGTGCCATCTCTGGGATGGAAGTCTTGAGTTCTATAAGAGAGCAGGCTGAGCAAGCCAGGAGAAGCAAACCAGTAAGAAACATCTCTCCATGGCCTCTGCATCAGCTCCTGCTTCCTGACCTGCTTGAGTTCCAGTCTTCCTCTGGTGATCAACAGCCATGTGGAAGTAAGCTGAATAAACCCTTTCCTCCCCAACTTGCTTCTTGGTCATGATGTTTGTGCAGGAATAGAAACCCTGACTAAGACAAATTGGTACCAGCATAGTGGGGTATTCCTGTCACAACCTGATCATGTTTTCCGGAGGACTGTGGAAGGACTTTGGAACGTTGAGCTAGAAGAGCCACTGGTGATTAAGAACTCTGTGGAATGTTCTGTAGGAGCTTGGAAGATCATGTTGAGAACATGGAGACCTGGCTTGTGAAATTTCAGAGGGAAGATTAAAGACTCTTATCAGGGCCATGTTTTGATTGTGAAGATTCTGTGGTTCTGGTTAGCTGGGGCAGAAGTATCAGCTGTGATTAACAAGATACCAGACATACTAAAGTGAAAACTTTGCATTACTGGGACTATTGATGCTGGTTAGCTGGAGCTAAGAAATTAGCAGTGATTAAGAAGAGACTAGCATCACTGAGGTAACATCTAGGAAGTGTTTTCTGAGAGCACAAAGAGGTTGTGTTCCAGAGATAGCCAAGGTTGTACCTTGTGCTGCAGTAGGACTTGGTAATGTGTAAGAGTCACCCAGGTGGTACTTGTTTTGACAGCATGAAGGGGTCATGAAGAGCAGCTGAGGCTTGGCACAGTGAGAGGCCATGGAAGGCCATAAATGAAGGTGCAGCCTCAGTTTGCAATTGATGGCCCAGGACTGAAGGTGTCATGCAAAGGAATTGAGGCTTGGCACCATGAAGACAGTCTGTGAGAAGCTATTGGTAAAGCCTAGTTACAGCAGTGTTTTGGGAATGCCAGTACCATGCAATGACCACCAAGGACAGCAGCAGCAGTGGAGTACAGGCACCTGGAGCCCAGAAGACAAGATGTGTGCTACAAAGGGCAGAGCTGGAGAAATGACCAAAGCCCTTAGAGGAGCCCAGAAGATCGTGAGTTGGATCCCAGACATTGCTTTTGCTTTTGATTGTGACTGTGTCCTGATATTTTTCCCTCTTGATGGAAGAATGTATTTTAGTGAAGCCCACAGTTAAGAGACTTTGAATTTTAAAAGATATTGGACATTTTAAATTGATTGAACTTTTGATATGTAAAGACTGTGGGACTTTAGATCTTGGGGATGAATAAGAACATAAGAGTTGAGGCTTAATAGTGATGTGTTTTTGTGTCAAGTTGACAAGGGATCAATTGTACTGGCTAGTTTTGTGTGTCAACTTGACACAGGCTAGAGTTATCACAGAGAAGGTAGCTGCAGTTGGGGAAGTGCCTCCATGAGACCCAGCTGTGGGGCATTTTCTCAATTAGTGATCAAGGGGGTAGGGCCCCTTGTGGGTGGTGCCATCTCTGGGCTGGAAGTCTTGAATTCTATAAGAGAGCAGGCTGAGCAAGCCAGGGGAAGCAAGCCAGTAAGAAATATCTCTTCATGGCCTCTGCATCAGCTCCTGCTTCCTGACCTGTTTGAGTTCCAGTCCTGACTTCCTCTGGTGATCAACAGCTATGTGGGAAGTAAGCTGAATAAACCCTTTCCTCCCCAATTTGCTTCTTGGTCATGTTTGTGCAGGAAGAGAAACCCTGACTAAGACAGGGTTCTTATTTACTTTAAATCAGGATCAAGAAATAGCTGAATGGTGAAGTGGTTAAACTAGAATAATAGTGTCTTGAACACCATCCCTAGCACCACAAACACCCAAAAGATGAAAGTCCCAATTATTCTATTTTGTTCCAGATAATATATAATTTATTTATTCTAAACTATTTGTTTTATAGGCATTTATGATTTCATACACAAATATTGTACTTACATCATTGCCCCCTACACTCTCTCATTCCAAATCCTGCCATTCCTTCACATCTCAAATCATGCCCTCTTCTTAATTATTGTTGTTATATCCATATATGCAAACACAGACATACACCTTGGTGAGTCCATTTAGTGTTGTGCATATCTGTGTAGAGTTAACCACTTGGAATGACATGCACTATCCAGAATTGTCCCTGGAGAAGATTGACTCCCTCTCTTAAAGGGCATTAATGAACAGATTTTCATCTAAGGGTGGGGCCTTGTGAGATGTCTTCCATATACTTTGGGAGGCCAACCGATGCCATCATTGCCCAGGTCTTGTTTCTGCAACCATAGTGTTATTTCATGGGTACAACTTCTTGCCATATATACCTTCTTGTAGGTGTACGTATCTTCTGGCTTTCAGTCTTTCTCTGTATCCTGAGATGATCCTTGAGCCCTAGGCTTACAAGTTGTGTATCAACTAGGTTTGGGCAACCCCACAGTGGCAAGTTATCTACATGTAGACCAGTTGTAGATTTCTGCAATTACCTCTGTGTGCTGTCCAAAGAAGCTTTTTTGATGACACTCCATTTATTTTTGGGTGTAAGGATAAGTCTTTAGAGTGCCTCTGAGAGTTATACTACCTTGGGAAAGTGGCAGTAATAGGTTTTCCTCTAGGGTCTATGACCTTACCAGTTACAGATAATTATGTAGGTTTACAGTGTGAAGTATGACTTTCCTCTTGCTGAGTGAATCTTAAATCAAAACAGCTTTTTGTCATCCCTATGACATAAGTGTCACAACTGAATTCTTTTAACATGCCAGTCTTTGTTGTGGTTCCTACAGAGTAAGGCTTGTCCTTGTTTTGTTCCTCCCCCCCCCATGGCAGTCTGCATATCACCTTCAGAAACTATGTCCTTAAGGAGGAGGCTTACAAGTCACTTCCAGCCCAATTCCTCTATGCCCTGTGTCTGAAGTATGATACTTTCAGCAAAGGCTATTGCTCCTGCTCATTCCTAGAAGACCCTATTTAGTATGAAACATATTTAATAAGAGACATGATTTAATAAAAGATATGTAGCTAGTTCCCTTTAATTAAATTATTAACCTGTTGATCTTTTTCTATGAGCCAGATTTTTCTAAAACTTTGATCAACAATATAGTAACATTTGAGACTTAATGTGATGAAGAAATTTTCAAGCAGTCAAGCAAACAGCTAAACAAATGAAGGAACAAAACCCAACCCTACTCTTTTTCAGTACTTTTCATGTCCTGTTTTCACTTAGTGTAGGGTCCATATGTGAGAAGACTTGGTGGTGGGAACTTGTGAAGAAGAGTTCCTCCATATACTGCCTTGCCTTGTTGCACATTGTTAAACATATATAAAGATTATTTCCATTCATTAGTTCTGTATTCAAATTTACTAAGTGCACTGGCTTTATTACTGGATAAGCTTTTGTAATATCTAATGAAATGCCCATTTTTCTTGGCTCCCAAAGCCCCCTACATTAAACTAGGAGATGTTATTTCCTAAGTAGGTTATTTGTTATAAATATTTCAGAGTATAGAGCATATGTTCTCATTAGTACTTTGAGTCTGTGTTCATAGCTTTACCCACCAGTTTAACACCATGTGTTTCTGTTATGTGTGAAAATATCATGGGAAAATCATTGAGAAACTGAATGCGAGATGTCTCAATGACTTTGCTCATTTATAGCCATTCATAATGATACTTTGAAATTAATCAGGTTCTGTGACATTTTCAATTATATCCATCCTCAAATGTGTGGATGAAAGTTTTTGCTCTGTATTGGGAGTTCTTCATTTGTTTTACTTCCAGATGCCTTTATCTGTAGCTTTGCTACATTTGTTTTGTTTGTTAGTTTCTTTGTCTATCTCAGGGATGTGGAGAGGGTGTCAGGGGACAGCTTTAGAATCGATAGGCTCCTTTCACTGTACTCAGGTATTCAAGCATGTAATTACATTTACCCTCTGAGTCATCTTATAGCCAACTTTTCTGTATTGTGAAAACCCATTCATAGTCATGTTTTTATAGGATATTCTATTTCTAGATAATCATTGGATATCTCCAAATACATGTAATTCAGGAAATTCCAATATAGAGTATTTAAAAATGATTTTTTCATATGTCCTGACATCAAGCCTTCTCTAGTTTATTTCCTATTCCTCGACTGATGATATCCAGTGTAAGATTAGAGAACATGTGATAACATTATGTACTCTAGTCATTTCAATTAATAATTTCTATTGCCTCATCAAGCCTGTGTCCTTCTAACATACATCTAACATTAGATTATATCTCATGATGGCTCTCTCTAGCCTTCTCCTATTCCTGAATATGATCACTGTTTGCTGAATTTTAGTATTTTCATAATATGCACCCTATGGCTATAGAATAAAATATAACAATGACTTGGACATATATTTGGCTCTTTGCTGCTATTTATTTTAGTGATTCTATGCATTTACTTTTATGTCAGATAGAGTTCTGACTGGGAGTCTGCTTTCAAGTTACTAAGATGACTCAAATGAAAAGTAAATGTAAACTATCCTTAAATTATGCTTGCAAATATGGTATTCTATTCATTGAATATCTGGAACATATCCTCTATGCATTTAAATTTATATATTCACATGAAATGTTTTATTCATTCTCAGATATTACTGTTTCATGACTTTCTGTTATTAATTGCAATTTTGAACTTTGGGTAATTTTCTGTGTTTGATCTTTATTTGCTGTTTGTTGAGACATACCCCAGGTCAATCATGTTCTAATGTCTCATCCTTGTAACTTTGGTATTAGTAATGGCTATAATCAGAAGTCTTATGTATGAAACATTTAAATAATCTATTATAATTTTAATGATGCAAAATTTAAGATTCATTTAAATTTCTTGTTATTAAGAATATTTAAAAATTATAATAAAAATACTGATAGACATTATATCATCTCAAGCCAAAGTGTTTTCCAATTTTGCCGTTAATTGGTAGTATTTGGAAAGAAAATGTGGAGATAACTCAATTACAAAGTTTCTTTTTGTTATTGCTGTGTTTTTGAGGTTATAATATAATTACAATATTTTTGCCTTTTCTTTCCTCCAAGTACTCCCACGTTCCATTTCTCATTCTCCTTTAAATTCACTGACACTTTTTCATTATTTGTTATTGTATGAATATATTTTTCCAAATTTAATTGGTTTTGTCTGTATAATGCTACTTGTATATATATTTTCAGGGGTAACTATTGGGCATTGGAGGAAAATTGGTGTGCTCTTCTCTGGGGTTGACCATCAGACTCTCAGCATTCCTCTGCTGCCTGTACTTCTTTGTGTAGGCTTGAGGTCTCCTGTTACATTGGCATGTTCAATGATCTTGCCCTTGTTCAGCTTATGTTTGTACAATCAGGTCAGTGAGTTTTTTTTCGGTATAGTTTCTGATATTACAAAGACACATAATCTCATAGCAAAATCCCTGATCCTATCTTTTATCATCCTTCTACCCACTGCTCATACAAGGTTTCCTGAACTTTCAGTATGGAAATGTTTCATGAATACCATTGAGACTGGAATCTAAAGTTTTGTGTTTTTATTGGTTGTGGTTTTCTGTAGTGGTTTCTGCCCAAGGAAAAAAATAAAAGTTTCCTTGATGAGGGATAAGGACTACAATTATCTGGGGTGAAGACTACAAGTATCTGTGTGTGAAAAGACAAATGTTTATCAATTGTTATTAGGGACTATTCTTGTTTAGTAAATTGTTGGTTGTAGATTCCCTCCAATAACATTGATTTCACTAGCATTGCTAGATAGATAGATTTGCAGTAGCACACATGGTTTCCTTCTTGTCGATTGGTCTTAAGTCCAATTGTAGAGTGGCTATTATCAAGGTTGTCATGCCACTACTGTACCCTTAGAGTTATCATGCCATGCTGGTCTTTGAAGTGGTCCACAGGCATCAGACGACTACTGTGATTCACAGGCATCAGACTACTGGTTGATTCCCTCCTTTGGCAGATTGCACAGTTCCTTCTGGAGAAAGCATTCAAGTTAGTTCTACCTCAGGGTCCTTTGGGTCATGCATCTCCTATCAGATTACTTGTATCCTGCTTTTCCTTTTTACTTCTCAACATCTTCTGTATTTATCTCCCTCTTCCTTCTCCTCCTCTTGTTCTTCTCTTTCTCCTTCTCCCCCTCCCCCTCCTAAAGGATCACCCATTTCTCATTTTCCTTATCAGATTACTTGTATTCTGTTCCCCCCCCCCATTGCTCCCTAATTCCCCTATCTTGGTATCAGTACCTATTTATTTTCCTGTTTTCTGTAGGCTATGTATTCACATATGAAAATGGGAGCAAGGAGTCTCCAGTAAGACAGAACATGATATTTGTCTTTCTAGGTATCCATTACCTCACACAATACGATCTTTTATAGTTCTGTACATTTACCTGAAAAGTTCATGATTTCAGTTTTTACAGGTGTATATTATTCCACAATGTATATGTAACACATTTTCATTATTAATATGTCAGCTGAAGAACATTTAAGTTGTTGAGAATAGTAATGAGCATAGTTCAGCAAGTATCTGTGGAGTAGGATGTCAAGTACTTTGGGCATATGCTGAGGAATAGCATAGCTGGGTCATACAATAGATTTATTTTTAGCTTTTTGAGTTCTACACACTTATTTTCATAATGGATGCACCAGTTTGTAATCCAACCAATAGTGTGGAGTATTTCCTTTTTTTTTTTAAATTTTATTTTATTATTAGGTATTTTCTTTATTTACATGTAAATTTTTCCTTTCCCATGTTCCCCTCCAAAAAACAAACAAACAAAAACAACAAGAACAAACCTCTTTTGCCTCCCCCCTCCCCATGCCTGCCACCCCATCCTCTCCCACTTATTGGCCCTGGCATTCCCCTACACTGGGGCACAAAACCTTCACAAGGCCGAGGTCCTTTCCTCCTATTGATGATCAAATTTTCAATCTTCTACTATACACATGCTGCCAGAACATTCAGTCCCACCCTATATAGTCCTTGATTGGTGGTTGGGTCCCTGGGAGCTCTGAGGGTACTAGTTAGTAATTGTTGTTCATCCTAAGGGGCTGCAAACCCTTCAGCTCCATAGAACCTTTCTCTAACTCCTTCATTGGGGACCATGTACTCATATAGCTTTCTCCTGAGAGGCTCTGACAATACCTGACTAATACAGATGTAGAGGCTCACAGCCATTCATTGAACTGAGTATTTCCTTTTACCATCATCTGATTCAGCATGTGTGGTAGGTTGTTGAATTAATCTTTGCCCTACTTACTGGGATAAGAACCCCTGAGAAGTTCTGCCAGAGCCTGACTAATACAGATGTAGATGCTCATAGCCAACAATCAGACTGAGTGCAGGGACCCCAATGGAGCAGTTAGGGGATGAACTGAAGGATGTGAAAGGGTTTGCAATCCCACAGGAAGAATAACAATATCAACTAATCAGATTCCCCAGAGATCCCAGATACTAAACCACCAACCAAAGAGTACACATGTAGGGACCCAAAGCTCCATTTGCACATGTAGCAGAGGATTGCCTCATCAGGCCTAAATGGAAGGGGAGTCTCATGATCTTGTGAAGGTTCAATTCCCCAGAGTAGGGGAATGCTATTGCAGTGAGGCAGGAGTGGGTGGGCAGGGGGAGCACTCTCATTGAAGCTCAGAGTGGGGGTGGATAGGATGGGAGTTTGTAGAGAGGATACTGGGAAGGGGGATAACATTTGAAATGCAAATAAATAAAATAACCAACTTAAAAAAGAAAGGTCAGTGTCATTTTGATTTGAAAATTTCTAACTCCTAGGAATAATGAATATTTTCAAATACATTATTTTAGTCTTTTTTTTTTTCTGCTTCCAAGAACTCTCTATTTGAGTCTCAGGACCAATAGTATTTTTTAAGTTTAGTGTTTGGGTTACTTTTATATTCTGGGTATTAATATTCTGTCAGATACATAGTTGGCAAAGATCTATTCCATTCTGTCTGTTTTCTCTTCACCCAGAAAATTTTTCTAAAGCACTGCAGAAACATTTTAGTTTTATGAAGTGTCAATTGTGGTTTTAATTCTTGGACAAATAAAGTCCTATTCAGAAAGTCCTCTCATGTATTTATATTATGTAAGGCACCGCCTATGTTTTCTTTTTGTGGTTTTAGTATTTCTGGATTACATTTAGGTTTTTGATTAATTTGGAAATGGATTTTGCACAAGGTGATATATACAAAATGATAATTACATTCTTTTTGCATGTAGACATTGAAGTACCCAGTACCATTCTTTGAAGATGCTTTCTTTTCTACATGTTCTAATTTTATATCTATGTCAAATTTTAAGCAGCTGAGGTTGCCAGCACTTGTGTTTGGGTCATCAGTATTTTTTCCATTGACCTAAGTTTCAAGTCCATTTTTATGCCAAGACCTTATTATCCATATTAATTCATTACTATTTATATATAATATAACTTAAGATCTGGAATGGTAGTCCCTCGAGAATTGTTCTTTTCTCGGGGTTGTTTTAGCTCTTTGGGGTCTTTTGTGATTCTGTGTGAATTTTTAAGTTTTTTTTTTCCTCTGAAGAATGAGATTGGGAATGTATTTATGCAGTCATCAGCTCTTGTAAAAATGGTCAATTTTCACAATGTTAATTCTGCTACTCCATGATCATAAAATACTTTTCATTTTCTAATCTTCCTCTTTCTTTCTTTCTTTCTCTCTCTTTCTCTCTTTCTCTCTTTCTCTTTCTTTCTTTCTTTCTTTCTTTCTTTCTTTCTTACTTGTCTTTCTTTCTCTTTCCTGTCTCTCTCTCTTTCCTGTCTTTCTTTCTTTCTTAGTTAGTTTTATTCCTTCATGATTCTATTCCCTTTGAGGTCATTGGGAATGGGAGTGTGTCCATGATCTCTTTCTCTGTATATTTGTTTTGTATTTGTTTTGGTGTAGAGAATAACTAATTATTTGTGCAAGTTGATTATGTATTATATACATTGTTGAATTTGTTTATCATAGTTCTAGAAGACTTTTTGGTAGAAATTTTGGTATCAGTAATGGATATTATCATATTTTTCCCAAATATGGGTAGTTTGACTTCATTTTCTTTTAAAAATCCCTTTAATTTACCTTTTGTTGTTACTATTCCAGCTCGTACTTTCAGCATACAATTTAAAAGAATTGAAAATAATTGACATTGATATGTTGTTCCTGACTTTAGGTGGATTGCTTCAAGCTTTTCTCCATTTAGAAGGATATATTAACTTCTTGAGTTCTTTATATATATTGGATATTAGCCCTCTATCAGATATAGGATTGGTAAAGATTTTTTTCCCAATCTGTTGGTTTGTTGGTTGATGTTTTGTCCTATTGACAATGTCCTTTTCCTTACAGAAGCTTTGTAATTTTATGAGGTCCTATTTGTCAATACTTGATCTGAGAGCATGAGCTATTGGTGTTCTTTCTGTTCAGGAAAATTTCCTCTGTGCCCATGTGCTCCAGGCTCTTCCCCACTTTCTTTTCTATTAGTTTCAGTGTATCTGGTTTTATGTAGAGGTCCTTGATCCACTTGGACTTGAGCTTCCTACAAGGAGATAGGAGTGGATCAATTTGGATTTTTCTACATGCTAACTGCAAGTTGAGCCAGCACCACTTGTTGAAAATGCTGTCTTTTTTCCACTGGATGATTTTAGCTCCTTTGTCAAAGATCAAGTGACTATAGGTGTATAGGTTTATTTCTGGGCCTTCAATTCTATTCCATTGATCCACCTGCCTGTTACTGTATGAATATCATGCAGTTTTTAATCACAATTGCTCTATAATACAGCTTAAAGTCAGGGATGGTGATTCCACCAGAGGTTCTCTTATTGTTGAGAATAGTTTTCCCTATCCTATGTTTTTTTGTTATTCCAGATGAATTTGTAAATTGCTCTTTCCAAGTCTGTGAAGAATTAAGTTGGAATTTTGATAGGGATTGCATTGAATCTGTAGATTGCTTTTGGCAAGATGGCCATTTTTGCTATATTAATCCTGTCAATCCACGAGCATTGGATATCTTTCCATCTTCTGAGATCTTCAATTTCCTTCTTCAGAGATTTGAAGTTCTTGTCATACAGACCTCTTACTTGCTTAGTTAGAGTCACACCAAGGTATTTTATATTACTTGTGACTATTTTGAAGTGTGTTGTTTCCCTAATTGCTTTCTCAGCCTGTTTATCCTTTCTGTAGAGAAAGGCCACTGATTCACTTGAGCTAATTTTATATCCAGCTACTTTGCTGAAGTTATTTATCAGGTTTAGAAGTTCTCTGGTGGAATTTCTAAATCAAAATCTCTGGTGGGGTCACTTAAGTATACTATCATCATATCATCAGCAACTAGTGATAATTTGACTTCTTCCTTTCCAATTTATATGCCTTTGATCTCCTTTTGTTGTCTAATTTCTCTGGCTGGGACAAGTACAGTATTGAATAGGTAGGTAGAGAGTGAGCAGCCTTGCCTAGTCCCTGATTTTAGTGGGATTGCTTCAAGTTTCTTTCCATTTAGTTGGATGTTGGCTACTGGTTTGCAGTATATTGCTTTTACTATGTTTAAGTATGGGCCTTGAATTCCTGATCTTTCCAAGACGTTTATCTTGAAGGGGTGTTGGATTTTGTCAAATGCATTCTCAGCATCCAATGAGATGATCATACAATTTTTTTCTTTGAGTTTGTTTATGTAGTGTATTACACTGATGGATTTCTGTACATGAAACCATTCCTGCATACCTGGGATGAAGCCTATTTGATCATGATGGATGATCATTTTTGTGTTCTTGGATTCAGTTTGCAAGAACTTTATTGAGTATTTTTGCATTGATATTCATAAGGGAAATTGGTCTTAAGCTTTCTTTGTTAGATCTTTGTGTGGTTTAGGTATCAGAGTAATTGTAGCTTTATAGAATGAATTGCATAGAATATCTTCTGTTTCTATTTTGTGGAATAGTTTGTGGAATATTGGTATTAGGTGTTCTTTGAAGGTCTCATAAAACTCCGCACTAAACCCGTCTGGTCTTGGGCTTTTTTTGGTTGGGAGACTATTAATGACTCTTTCTATTTCATTAGCAGATATGGGACTGTTTAGATCATTTATCTGATCTTGAATTAACTTTGTTAGTTAGACTCCAGAGAATCAAATAACCTTTTTAAAAATGGGGTACAGAACTAAACAAAGAATTCTCAACTGAGGAATACCAAAGAGCTGAGAAGCACCTAAAGAAAGTTCAAGATCGTTAGTCATCAGGAAATGCAAATTAAAACAACCCTGAGATTCCACCTTACAACAGTCAGAATGGCTAAGATAAAAAACTCAAGTGATAGCAGATGCTGGCGAGGTTGTAGAGAAAGAGGAACACTCCTTCCTTGCTGGTGGAATTGCAAGCTGGTACATCCACTCTGGAAATCAGTTTGGTGGTTCCTCAGGAAACTGAACATAGTACTATCAGAGGACCCAGCTATTCCACTCCTGGACATATATCCAGAAGATGCTCCAACATGTAATAAGGACACATGCTCCACTATGTTCATAGCAGCCTTATTTATAATAACCAGAAAGTGCAAACAACCCAAATGTCCCTTAACAGAGGAATGGATACAGAAAATGTGGTATATCTACACAATGGAGTAGTACTACTTAGGTATTAAAAACAGTGAATTTATGAAATTCTTAGGGAAATGGAAGGATCTGGAGAATATCATCCTGAGTGAAGTAACCAAATCACAAAAGAACACTCATTACATGCACTCTCTAATAAGTGGATATTAGCCCAGAACTTCAGAATACCCAAAATACAATCCACAAACCACAAGAAACTCAAAATGAAGGAAGGCTAAAGTGTGGATACTTCAATCCATCTTAGAAGGGGGAACAAAATACCCATCTAAGGGGTTGCAGAGACAAACTATGGAGCAGGGACTGAAAGAAGGACAATCCAGAGACTGCTCCTCCTAGGAATCCTTTCCATATTCAGTCATCAAACCCAAACACTATTGTAGATGTCAGCAAGTGCTGGCTGACAGGAGCCTGATACAGCTATCTTCTGAGAGGCTCTGACAGTGCCCGACTAATACAGAAGTAGAGACTCACAACCATCCATTGAACTGAACACAGGGTCCCTAAGGAAGGAACTAGAGGAAGGACCCAAGAAGCTGAAGGGTTTGCAGCCCCTTAGGACAAACAACAATATGAACTAACTAGTACCCTCAGAGCTCCCAGAGATTAATCAACCAAAGAGCACACATGGTGAGACTCATAACTCCAGCAGCATATGTATAGCAGAGGATGGTCTACTTAGAAATCGATGGAAGAGAGGCCCTTGATCCTGTGATGGTTCTATGCCCCAGTGTAGGGGAATGCCAGGGCCAGGAAGTGGGAGAGGGTGGGTTGGTGATCAGGGGGGAAGGGGAGAAAACAGGGTTTGTTTTTTGTTTTTGTTTTTGGAGGGGTAACCAGGAGAGGAGATATCATTTGAAATGTAAATAAAGAAAATATCTAATACAAAGAAAGGATATATTAGCTAGGAGTTTCTTACATATAACTTTTACTGAGTTGAGGTATGTTTCCTTGAGCCCTACATCTTCCAAGATGTATTATGAAAGCATTGTGAAATTTTTAAAATTTTTTTCTGCATATGTTGAGGTGATTGTATGATTTTTGGCATCAATCTATTTCTGTGGTTTACTTCATGTGTTGATGTGCATATATTTAAAAATTCCCACATTTTAAGGATGAAGTCATCTTGGTTATTGTTTTAGTTAACCTTTCATTGCTATGAAGAGATATCATGACCAAGGCAACTCCTACAAGGACAAACATTTAATTGCAGCTGGCTTACTATTTCAGAGGTTTTGCCCATTATCAATGTAGAAAACATGGCTTTATCTAGGCAGACATGGTGCTAGAAAAGCCAAAAGTTCTACATCTTGATCTGAAGGCAACCAGGAGAAGACTGCTTCTTCTGCAGGCAGTCAAGAGGGGGATCTGTTCTACACTGGGTGGAGATTCAAGGGCCATTTCCACAGTAATATACTTCCTCCAGGCAGGCCAGAACTTCTAATAGTGCTTCTCCCCATGGGCCAAATATATTCAAACCACCACAGTTACAGAGGCTAATCTCTTTTATATGTTTGTTTATACCACTTGCAAGTTTTTTTTCTGAGCTATTTGTAATAACAATTTTTTTAGAAAAGTAATATGAAAATATTTCTTGGATATAGCAACAACCTTTAGATTATATTATAAGAAACCTGTAATTTATAAAACTGGGATTCATGGATGGCAAGCAAATGAAAGTTTTTTCACTTTTCCCTCATATTTCTTCCTATATCAGAGTTTCAAGTAAAGTCTAATGTAAATGTAAATGGCTTCCTAGTAACTGACTTCTACTGTCCAAGTCATTCACTCTCATCTGTTACCTAATAACTGTAACATATCATATTGTGCATGGATAAGGCCTTGGGAAGACTTTAGAAAACTGGTTGTTTGATAGAAAAGAGCTACTGTTATGATCCCTGTTTTATTATTCTTAGTTGTTTCCCCATGAAGCTTGGAGTGGGGTACGATATGTGACTCATGGATTGCTCTAGCTAGCCGACCCTGTGTGAAAAGTTACTCACTGATGCATTCTATAATAAATGATGATCACAATTATTATGCAACTGTTTTATCAAAATATAACTCTAGCATCTTATCATGCAAATAACCTCCAAGAAGTTATCTTTGGAACCTCAGAGAGCTAAAGATACAGCTGGGCTCAATGAGAAAGAACCACTCAAAATGCAAGAGAAGGGGCTTAGGTTCAATGCCAGCATTACCAAAAGAAAAATAAATAATAAAAGATATATTTTTTAAATTTTTATACCTCTACATTAGAACCATTATTAAAATGCTAGCATGAATTACAAAATGCTTCAATATTATCTGAAAAATAATATTCATCTTTATGTTGATATTATTTATTAATGTGAGTTATGATATCTAAAATTAAAATTTATACTCTGTAGTGGTTGGTGCACGCCTTTAATCCCAGCACTTCTGAGTTCAAGGCCAGTCTGGTTCACAGAGTGAGTTCCAGAACAGCCAGGCTACACAGAGAAACCCTGTCTCGAAAAACCAAAAAAAAAAAAAAAAAAAAAAAAATTATATATATATACATATATGTATATATATACTCTGAATAAAACATCAATGCTGTGACATGATTGAGTTGAGAAACTTCTCTATCTGATCAATATATTCAAACAATTATTATGTCATTGTCTTAGTTAGGGTTTTATTGCTGTGAAAAGACATGATGAACACAGCAACTCAATAAACAAACAAACAAAACCCCACTTAATTGAAGCTGATTTACAGATCAGAGGTTTAGTCCATTACTGACATGGTAAGAAGCACGGTGGCCTGAAGGCTGACATGAGGCTAACGAGGGAGCTGAGATATCTACCTCTGGATCTATACCCAGATTCTTCTGATTTGTCTCTGTTTCCTTGCAATAGGCCGCCAATAAGCTAGAATGATTTATAACTCAAAGACTTAGATTATCTCTTGATGATAATCTGATAATAATTTTGAAGTCTAAATTTAGATATTGAACATTGACTTTCTGAACTCCTGCTTCATAAACAACTAAAAATTTATTAATAATGATGTGTGACTTAGGACTGTAGAAACTTTCACCTTTCATAAAAAATTATAAAACAGAAAGGACATTTCTAAGTAATTGTTTTATACTATAGTAGACTAGGAATGAAATGTTGAAAGGAAGAGAGATTTACCAATGCAAAACTAAGGGCTGCATTTTCACTCACACATCCAAATTTTTGCATTTCCAAGACAATAAAGATTTTATCTCCCGAACCTTACACATTGACCTTTTCTAGGCCTCCATGCATGGCCTGGAGGCTTTTAGTCATGGAAGGAGATTTCATAACACCTTTCTTCTGTCCTTGATTCTAAAGCCAGAACTATGGGACCTCATCTGTCATATTCTGCTGCCTAAAGTTGGTTGTGCTGTGACTTGCTCTGTAGACAAGGCTGTCCTCATTCTCACAGATCTGCTTGGCTCTATCTAAGATAAGAGATATATAAGTTGATTGTTAGAAAAATATATATGCTCATATTAAGTCAGCGTGACAGAGTTTGCAATAGATATTTAATTTGCACCATTTATTTAAATTGTCCTATCATGAAACTATGATGAAACACATTTAATATGAATATATACATAATTTAAACTATGTACATTTTATCATAAATAAATATTATTTGCAAAACTGTGTTATGGAAAGAAAGATAACTACAAAATTAGAAATGCTTTATATATAAGCTTTCTGGTAAAATTTGATCATGTAATAATTAATAATTCTAGTTAATAATTTTGAATGGCTATCTGGTAATTTCCTTAATGACTGTGATGGTTTGAATAATAAGGCCCCCATTGACTCATGTGTTTGAATGCTTGGTCCATAGTGTGTGACACTATTAGGAGGTGCAACATTGTGGACCATGTGTATCTTTGTTGGAGAAACTTTATCACTGGGATTAGGTTTTGAGGTCTCAGATGATCAAGACAAGCAAGTGGCTCTCAGTTTCTCTTCCTGTTGCCTGTGAATCCAGGTGTAGAATACTCTGTTACCTCTTCAGTACCATGTGTGCCTGCATGTCACTGTGTTTTACACCATGATAATAATGGACTAAACCTATAAAATAGACAGAGAAGATAATACCAAGTGTTGGGTGTTGCTCTGATAGGCTTAAACATGTTTTTGTTTTGATGAATGCAGATTTTGGAGCTTTGGGATAAGGAATCAGTAGAGTGCTTTAAGCCTTGCTTAAGTGGGCCATACTAATAGGAGCATGGATGCTAGTAGTACTGAGGGTGAGTTGAACTGTGGAGGCCTGGATCATGAGGTTTCAGAGGAAAAGAATATTTTTATGTGGGCTAGAGACTTTTCTTGTGATATTTTGGTGAAGTATCTGTTTTCTGCTCTTGTCCAAAAAATTGCATTGGCATAGAACATTTCAAAACAACTTAGTATTGGCTCTGTCATATGGTTATTACTGTTAACTCTTATGCAGATTTATAATGAAGAGGAGCAAGCTGAGGAAGGAAAAATGTACAATTTGAGTAGAAAAGGGGAACCAAGAAGTAGAATAGAGCTAAATAATGTGTTCAGGAAGATAAATAGATTAAAGAAAAACCTGACATTAAATGGAATACAGGAAGTGGTAGCTTCAGAGTAAGAGCCCATCCAGATAAGTTTCAAATTGTGAAAAGGAATTAAAGAAAAGGTCACAGCAAAGTGTGCTGATGAACTCTTTTAATTTTACCATTCCAGAGACAGAGATAGAGGCAAGCAGATCTGTGAGAATGAGGACAGCCTTGTCTACAGAGCAAGTCATAGCACAACCAACTTTAGGTAGTAAAGGAAACCATTGAAAACAGAAAGTTAATGGGAATGTAATTGAATGAGGGGTCCACGTAGGACCAGTCCTACAAAGCAGCAGAACATGGGCAGCAGAATATGACAGATGAGGTCCCATAGTTCTGGCTTTAGAAT
>JADRCD010189043.1:0-11599 GCA_019843815.1 Montemys delectorum | reverse complement strand
TTTCCCCTTTATTTTATGATATTATTTTAAGCAAAGGTAATTAGCAGACCTTCCTAAAATCCTTGAAACATGATAAAATTACAGAATTGTCCATATTTTTGGTGAGGAGTTCTATTAATATGAAATAATAGAGCTTTAAACCTCAACTTGGTTTCACAACATATGTCTCTATGCCACAGGAAAACTTAAAACTCAAGAGATGTCAGCTAGACAAAAACATCAAAAATGGAATGGAAGAGACAGATATTTTACCAGAGTATAGCATATGAAAAATCTTGATTCTCCCTGATTTACTTTTAGCTACTAAATGCTTCAAATAGGACTACGAATTACATAGTTTGAAATTACATAATTCTGCACCAATCAAGTAGTATCAAAATGGATCTGCTACAAATGAATGGTAGAGAGGAGTTCTGAGAAGCTGGGAGGAGTAAGATAAATGTAGGGATGAAAACAAGGTAAGTATGGTGTAGAAACACAGAGTTAGTCATGATTAAGACATTCTGGTGTGATTTTCCACCATGGAGAGACTATGACCATAAATTAATATTTATTTCAAGAGTCCAAAATTAATTGAAATGTTTTCATCATGTTAAATGATAATTCTTTACGGAACTTCATATTTATCTATGTTAGTAATACAATATGTAAGTATTAAAACACCACATGATTAATATATTAAGGTATACATTAATTTTATTCTAAATAAACATAAATAAATTTAGTTTAAATTAAGATAAATATGAAAGATGCAAGCAAATTCAGAAAATAATGTTTTAAATCAAAGAAGTTTATCATTTAATAAAATTCACCATCTGTCTACAAAGATAAAACAGGAATAAATTTAAACAAAATTATCCTTAAATCAGAAAATTATACTGTTTCTAAAGTCCAATGAACAGAAGAAATATTTACCAATAAATATCAGTTCTACTAATCAAAGAGTATTATAATTGAAAATTTAGTATTCATCACCCACCTCACTAGAAGAAACTTCCATCAGAATGGGCATGTGGTTTCTCTACTAGGTTAGAGATATGGAAAACTATCAATTTTATCTTATTTTATTATTTTTATTAGATATTTTCTTTATTTACATGTAAATTTCTCCTTTCCCGGTTTACCAAAAAACAAACAAACAAACAAACAAACAAAAACAACAAGAACAAACCCCTGTTGCCTCCCCATGCCTGCCACCCCATCCTCTTCCACTTATTGGCCCTGGCATTCCCCTACACTGGGGCATAGAACCTTCACAGGGCCGAGGGCCTCTCCTCCCATTGATGATCGAATTTGCAATCCTCTACTATATACATGCTGGCAGAACAATCAGTCCCACCATGTATAGTCCTTGGTTTGTGGTTGAGTCCCTGGGAGCTCTGAGGGTAATAGTTAGTTCATATTGTTCGTCCTAAGGGGCTGCAAACCCTCTAGTTCCATAGATCCTTTCTCTAACTCCTTCATTGGGGACTGTGTACTCAGTTCAATGGATGACTATGAGCCTCTACATCTGTATTAGTCAGGTATTGTCAGAGCCTCTCAGGATATAGCTATATTAGGCTGGCTTGTCCTCCCTTCAGTCTTTGCTCCATAGTTAGTCTCTGCAGCTCCTTCTGTGGGTATTTGGTTTCCCCTTTTAAGAAGGAATGAAATGTCCACCTTTTGGTCTTCCTTCTTCTTGGAAAACTATCAATTTTAAAATCAGCATATGTCCATAGTATAATAAAGAATATGCTTACAGACAGTTTTGCTAGTAGCAGTTGGTGAATTGGAAGCTCTTTATGTTGTGATTTATAAGAAAACTGGGACAAGAAATGCAGCTATTGAGAACTATAGCTGTGTTTATGATTTCCATGTTTCTAATGTGCTTTGACAGATGTGAGGAAAGAATGAAATTTCTTTTTAATTATCTTAGTATAGTTCACTGTGTATAATGTTGAGTGTTAGAGCTGTGGTATTTGCCAGTATACTTTCTTTAACATGTATATTCCTAGCTGGTTACTAAGAAAATGGGGAGTAAACATTAATATCTTATATTTCACAAGCTCTGACACTTTGGGATTATCTCATAAGTTCATTCATACTGAGTTCAGTTTTTCAAATTTACCCGATAAAACAAAGAAGGTTCACATAAAAGCATTAGAATTCATCTCCACTCACTGCCCACAAAGTTTCCCGGAGGATGAATCAACTGCAATGACTTCTGAATAAAATGCTCACAATATAATATTTTAAACTGCAGCTAGGCATTAACACTCTCAGAGATGAAAAGCACCCATGTTTCATGAAGATTTATATGAAGGACTGAACTGAAATATAAGAGATGCTGATAGAGAATTCACTCGGCTTCTAAGTGAGGCAATCCACTCCCTGAATGTATTTATTACCAATGTATTTCAATTGTGAGGGATGGTGTAAAAAGATGGAACTCACAGCGTCTGGATAGAAATATGAAGACGGGCTGACCTTGCAGGTGATGAGTTATTTGCCAATGCTTGAGCACTGTTCCATATGCAGCAGGGAAACAGCGTGATATTGCCAACAGGGGGAGCTAAAGACAGAAGACAAATGAAGCCTTTGCGCGTCGGAGTGTAATTCAGCTGAACTGGCAATACATTATACCTTAATAGCACCTCAGAGTGAGTCTAATTGATGACCAAACTTAGATATTCTCTTAGAGTATCTCTGCACTGGATTGGATGCAAGCTGGGTGCTCAAGTGTGCTTCCCTGCTGCTAATAGTGTGACTGCCATCTGGAGAAGATACCAGCTAATATGTTCCCGGAATGTTTTTTTTTTTTCTTTTCCATTGTTACTGCTTAAACAAACAATTCAGGGAGCTTCTGAGAAGCTCAGAGAATAGACAATACAAGTGCTTCCCTAGCTGGGACTGAAGAAAGTTTAAGCAAAGAGACATCACTAAGAAACATCACTCCCTTTTACAGTCAGTTGAAGTGAAAACAAAGTCAAATTTGATAAAAAAAGTTAAAGTTTTTGATGATGGGCCTGTCACTAACATTCACAGATAAATAATTTTACGTGATAATATAACAGCAGAGGTTATGATAAGTGTGAAAAGAAGGTTCTTGAAAAATTGACCATAAATACATATTTCCAATAGACTAGGGTGAGAAGAACATCTAATAAGATCTAATTTGTTTACTTATGAACACTCTCAATAATTATGTTAAATTGCAAATCTTTTTTTTTTTAAGATTTATTTTATTTATTTTGTGTGTATGAGTACACTGTAGCTGAACAGATGGCCATGAGCCATCATGTGTGTGGCTGCTGGGAATTGAACTCAGGACCTCTGCCGGCCCCATTCGCTCTGGCCCCGCTCGCTCCTGTGTAATTCACTGTAGCTGTCTTCAGATGCACCAGAAGAGGGCGTCAGATCTCATTACAGATGGTTGTGAGACACCATGTGGTTGCTGGGATTTGACCTCAGGACCTTCGGAAGAGCAGTCAGTGCTCTTACGCCCTGAGCCATCTCCCCAGCCCAATTGCAAATCTTGATGAAAACTATGCTACAGTCTCTTGTGTTCACTGAGCTTCTTCTGATGAGGGACTTCAAATATTTTTTACAATAAGTTGTTTCATGTATCATATATATTAATCACAAGATTATGCCTAAGAAACAGCAGTAGCGTGGTGCATTTGCAAGTGTTAGTCACCTCATTTTGCAATAATTGTCCAGTACGTTGAGGAAATTCTTTACCTAACTGAAAGTGCTTTTCTTCTAATGCTGTGGGCACTACTGTTTTTCATTATTCTAGTCTCAATAACCAGACAGCTCAGAGATGTCTTCATCTCATTTATCACTCTCATTCTTATATGTAATCATGTTATCATTTGTAATGTCTTGCAAACTAATTAGCTTCTAAAATGTTAGCTTCTTCATCTCAATTTCTACTAAAATCACTTTCCATAAAACTATGTTAGAGTTCTCTGCAGGTTGTATTTCATTTCATTTTATAATAATTTTAATGATAGTACTTAAGCAGGCTTACAAATAAAGTATCTATGTTCCGCTTTCAGGTATACTTTGTTTATTTCTTTATTTATTTTTAGTTTTTATAAAGCAGTTTTCATGCACAGTTCTATAGACAGGATATCAACATGGAGAAAAGGTAAAAGTGAATGTTGTGCCATGTGGCAAAGTACATGACATTTTTTTTTTAATTTTGTAATTCCTGATCCCAAGAAACTTCAGTACTCCTTTTCCAATAGCCAGAGCATGCCCCTTCCCAAATTCTGCATCCTATTGACTTATGACCCAGAGCTCTACATAATTAATAATAGGGGGCTTGAGTCTTCCATTTTTCACTGGTTTTGGACTTAGTCCCTTAGCAGACTACCTGTAACTTTCCAACTCTCAAATTCTTAAATTTACCATCATCAGCCACTAACTAGGAGAGAATGGGGTTAGGGATGAACCTCCTGCCTCCACTTACCTGCAGTTCAGAAATTGAAGATCAGTTCATACTGGAAATGGACCATAAAAATTTGGACACCTTGCTCTTTTTCTGTTATCATTATTGATCTTATTTTCACATATGTTTAATTAAACTTTAAAGACATATTGGCAAAATTGGTTAATAGGATGCAATTTTAAAAGGCTTCAACTTAGCATCAGAGAAGAGGCTCATGAGTTTCTGTCCTTTCAGAAAACCCAAATTCAGACCCAGAACATGGATCCAGCAACACAGAATTGTTTATAAGTCCAACTACTGAGATTCTAATGCCCTGTTTAGGAAACTGTGAGTATCTTCACATATTACACACACACACACACACACACACACACACACACACACACACACACAAATACACACACATACACACACACACACACATGGTTGAACACAAGTACACACAGAGATAAAGTAAATGTTGAAGTAAATGTTCAAAATAAAAGGCCCAAACAATTTCAAGTTATTTATTAAGTTCTCATTTTGGTACAGAAATTATATTCAATATATCGTCATATAAGATAATTCTTTTCCTTTCTCTGTTAACCTACTTGCTGAAAATAACATAACCAACATAACAAGACAAAACAAAGCAAAAAACAATTATTATAATAAAAGTAACAAACTAACACATTTAATCAGCACGTTAGGATTCTTTATCTTAACCCATCTCAGATTTCAAAAAATGTTTCAGCAAATTAGAATGTCATGCATGGCAAAATAAAATAACACATGAAAAGGAAATCAAGACAATGCATTTTCAATATACATGCATATACACACTATATGCATATGAAATATGCATACTCATATATACATATATATAAAGTATATGTATATATGTATGTTACACACACATGTGAGCACATAATAGTTTACTTATACATGGTGGCTTATCCTTATTCTCTCCATGTGTCTCATTCTCTCTCTCTCTCTTGTTCTTTCCTCTCTTCTCCATATCTCTCTCTCTTCCTCTCCATCTCTACTATTAGATTTTTAACCTTTATAGCAAAATATATGGTTATTCACTGTCTTTATTTACATTGGAATGATCTTCCAAGAGTCTTGTAGATATAGACATACAATGTAAAATGTCCTACCTAAAACCAGTAAATAACTCTATAACTGTAAATATAATTTTAAATCTCAGTTTGTATCAAATCACACACTATATGGCATAGTTCTAAATATGGAATATTCTACAATAAAACTAAAGAATAAAATAGGCATTTTAAGAAGTCAGTTTATAACCTGAATAGGTGGCATGCGTTTATATTATTTTGAATTTCTCCAATCTTTTGAAAATTCTAAAACTAAAAATTATGTGGTTATTGCTATGTTTTGTTTTGTTAATTGGTGCATAATAGTCCAATTTGTTTTGTGGAAAGGTAAGGCAATGTGCAAAAGACGTGTCATACTCATTCTGAATATGTTAGCAAGATTTTCTTTAAAGCAATAACAGAAGTGCAAGAGCTGGTATAAAAGTAGTGCATGCATGGAGCTCAAGATGTCTCAGTGTGTAAAGGCAACTGATGATAAGACTGATGATGAAATCTGGATCTCCAGGACCCAAATGACAGGAATTCAAGTTATCCTCTAACTTTTATATGTTCATAATAACACATGTAGGCTCATATAAACACACACACACAAATACACACACACACAACACACACACACAGAGACACAGACACACACACTGAATCTCAGTACTTGGGAACAGAAAAATGCAGCTATCTCTCTGAGGAATTTGAGGCCAGAATCCTGGATCACATGGTGTGTTCCTGGGCATGTAGAGGTATGTATTGAAAGCATGCCTATAAATAAATTAATAAATTATCTCATAAATGAATAGTAGTAGTAATAGTAGTGGTAGTAGTAGTAGTAGTAGTAGTAGTAGTAGTAATAGGAGGAGGTGGGGATAGGGAAGCAGATATTTTCACTTGTTTATCTACCAGTGCGTGTTCATATGTGCATATGTGCATATGCATGTGCGTATCATGTAGCACCTGTACAGAAGTCAGAGCATAATTTATTTGAGTTAGTTCTTTCCTTTCATCATGTGGGCCCTGGGATCAAAGACAGGTGTCAGGCTTTATTGAAAGTGCTTTTACCCATTGTGGTTTCTGGTTGTTCTTGAAAACATTTTTTGGGGAAAGAGGCTAATTATTAACACTCATGTAAGTTTTTGTGTAACATGTATTTTTGAGTATGTCTTTATTTCACAATTCATATATATTTTTATATTGTTAATTCAAATTTTGGACATCATAAAAGCAGTAAATATTACATTTTACAACTACAGCACAGGGTCTGTGACTGTTATCAATTGGCTCTGTGCTGGACCCTCTGTGAACACAAAATCTCTAAAGTATGTTATAAACAAATACAATATGGCAACCCATCTGTATATTTTAAATAATCTCTAAATTTTGAGAACACATAATATGAATGTCATATAAGTAAGCTGTCATACTATACCATGTAAGAAACAATAACAAAAATGCTTGTCTTTGGTCAGTACCAATAAATTGTTTTCTTTGTTTACATGCAGTTCAGGACATTGGACTTCTCATTTACTTGCTTCATCCTCTGACAATCTGGGATTACAGTTGTGCTTCAGCATATCTGGTTGATGTGGTGTTAGGAATTAAAACCAGGCAGGCAATAAGGCAGAATGCAAATGATTGGCATATACAGTTAACAGTAAACACATGTTGTTGTTGATTATTTTTTACCTGGGTGTAGCTGTGTCCACACAGAGCCAGGAGATTCAGACAGCAGCTGACTGAACCCATTAGAAGTAGACAGAATACTTCATCTTTGAATTTTAACAGTTTATTTTCCCTCTTATGTCACCAGTACATATATTTACGTTACTGAGAAAATAATGAGAAGAAAAGTTGTAAAAGTTACTTTTAGTATAGTTGATTAAATATAATGATAAATACACATAATTTATTCCACTGAAAGTTTTTAATGAATTTACTAATGATCCCATATACAAACACACACACACAAACACACATGGAAAAATTATAACTCATCTGAAAGCCAGGTGGGAAATACCAGACAGTCTACTAACACCAAGAAACAATATAATTTACATTGTATATGTGAATAAATGCATGTACTTACATGTGTGTGTATGTGTGTACATTTACATATTTCCCCAACTTCAAGTTTAATGTTTTCTACTTCTGATGTGTCAGTAATACTAAGGGAAACTTGTAAGCTGCATTATCATCAACATCTATAAACAAACAAATTAATCTTTAATTCCTGTTTTATTGTTAGGATATCTTATCTTCATTATATTTACTGTCCTTGAAGGTTACATCAAAGTCAGAGCAGTTAAGATATTGGAGCTGTATGAAAACTTTGTAATTGAACATTTTAAAAGTTGTTACTAATACTTTGAAATTCTCTTAACTTTTTATTTTGAGTTATTTCCTCAAATTTGTTTGATTTTCTGTGAGTTAAATTCTAGACATGATTTAATTCTCAAAGGCAATAATTACTGAAACAAAAACTTTCCTGTTAATATAAAAACTATATTAAATGGTAAAGAACATCACTACCAGGAGATTTTTAATTTGCATTTCCTAGTTCTTGCATATACTGATAAATTTTTTAAAATTAATTATTTTATTTTATATTTTTATTGGATATTTTCTTTAATTACATTTCAAATGTTATCCCCTTTCCCAATTTCCCCTCCAGAAATCCCCTATCCCATCCCCCCTCTCCCTGCTTCTATGAGGGTTCTCCCCTCCCACCCACACACTCCTGCCTTCCTGCCCTGACATTCCCCTACATTGGTGCTTTGAACCCCCTCAAGCCCAAGGGCTTGCTCCCATGGATGTCCAACAAGCCCATCCTCTGTCACATATGTGGCTGGAGCCATGGGTCTCTCCATGTGTACTCTTTGGTTGGTGGTCCAGCCCCCAGGAACTCCAGGGCTGTCTGGCTTGTTGACACTGTTGCTCCCCACATAGGGCTAATCATATGCTTTGGGTTACATGATTTCAAAGACCACTGATTTACTTCAATCTTTGAACTAGAATTCTCCAGCAAAAGATTCAAGTTTTTGACTAATTGATCCTCAGTTCTTGAACTGATCACTCAGAGAAGAGTTTAATGACACTACTCAATGATGGATTCAGAATTTTGCAGCTTTATCGGGGAATTATTACATTAGGAGTTAGGAATTGGAAACCAATTTGAGGAAGTAGTCAATTGGTGATGAAAAATTCACAACAAAATGAACAGATTTGATTCACATTCACAACAAAGTGTGGTACATTAACAGAATGTTGTTCAACTACAAAAAACTAGTAAAGTTCTATCATGTAGAAGAAAATGGAAGCAACCAGAGGCCATAATGTTAGGTAAATAAGCCTGGTTCAGACGTGAAACTATAATGAGGGTTTTTTTTTTTTTTCTCATCTAACACAGTAAAAATGTTTGTATGGATTTAGAAGTTGCTAGAGGTTGGTAATGGTAGAGAGAAATAGTAGGTAAAGGAAGACTGAATTTGATCAGTGAATATGTTGTTTACATTTTGAAATATTATATTGAAACCATTAATATGGACTGAATTTGATCAGTGAATATGTTGTTTACATTTTGAAATATTATATTGAAACCATTAATATGGACACTTGATTGAAGTTTCTTAATGACACAGTGAACTAACTTGACTTAGTGAAAATAGCAGAGTCACTATTGCGTAGATCCATGAATACTAATCATATAAATATCTACATAATAAAATAAATTATATTCTGATATATTTATATGTTCTCATACTCACAATATATGAACTTATCTTTTGTCTACTTTTCAGAAAGAACCAAATATACATAGGAAGTTTGTCAATAATAGAGAGTGGCCAAGATATTCTATACATTAATTCTATGATGATAGAAAGGAGTTTAACCAAACTATAACATTCATCTGCCTTTCATTGTTAATACCAAGTTTAATGATAAACAACATTCTCCTTGCCCAGATCCTATTTAATGTTTGAGGATTGAAGTTATCTGTTTCTGAGTTCCTTTTCTGAAATATATTACTATGGCAAATTAAATCCGAGTCACCTTGCTGTCAATTTAACAGATAGCTGACATTTCCACACAATGTGAAATTTGTTCACCCAAAGTAGAATAAGGTGTAAGGAATGATGAGTTTTTAGATTATTTGTTGACAGAAATGGGACATCCTGGAAATGAATCTGATCTGTGCAGCCAGGAAGAGTCCTCACCTGATGTTTAATCAAATTTAGGCCATCAGGAAAGGGTACTGAAGTCATTATTAAATGAATTGAGCTTGACAGAAACATATATACAGTGCCCTAAAAGCAGCTAAAAGAGATGGAATTAAGAGGTGGAAAATTTCCTTCTTTAACTTAAGTATATACTATTATTTGTAACTCATAAAAGTCCTAGATAAATTTGTCATGCTATTAGAGATACGTATTAAACATTGAACAGAGCCAAAGAATATTGTAATGAAATGTGTCATGAGTATAATATATATTAGAGCTAAATTAATCTCTTGATTCTTTGGAATATTGTCCAACGTATAATCTAATTTTTTCCAGAAATACTGAAATGATAGTACCTTTTATTTGTCCTTACCAACTGATTTATAAAGAACAATAACCTGTTATTTTTTATATGTTTATCTACTTTCAATAATTATTTGAACATTGCAATTTCACTGTATTATCCATGTGTTGAAATATATGTCTGATGTAATGATATTGAGGTGGGAATTTCAGAAGTTTTTCTGACATGATTGCTTTTCTCTGAAGGATTACTGGTGTCATAAGAGAGTTTGTGTCTTGACTGCTCTTCTCTATGGAAACATAAAATCCATAATAATGAGGTATCATCTTGTAAGCAAAGAACTTCCCTAAAACAAATGAGCCTTTCTTGGAATTTCCTTTTCTCTAGAACCATTAGAAAGTAAAAGTCCATTCGTTATGTTTTTCCTAGTCTTGTTCATTTCATTTCTAGTGGCACAAAATTTATGTAATGTTGAGTGGATGAGCTATCCTTTGTAAGGCTGAGTTCCTTGTTAGATTTTATGTGACATACATAGTATTTTCACCATGTTTTGTTATTTCTTTATATTTGACCAGCTTTAATTAAAATACTTATGATTTTTATACAATGTTGGTTTTATTAGAATACTGAATTTAACTTTGTGTAACAAGAAAGATAAGTGCTTTAAAACTTTTCATTGATGTGACTAGAGAGATGGCATAGTGGTCAATAGTCCTTAAAAATTACTGTTTTTCCAACTGATTTAAATTGGCTCCCAGAATATCTATCAGAAGCTCCCCATTTTCTTGTAATCTAGTTAAAGTGGATACATACATTTTCCTTTTATGTTTTGTGTAGGCACCTATACCCACATATATTTCCATATATATATATATTTCCATATATATGTATATATACAGTATATATACACTATAAAATGTATAGAATATGTAAAATATATAATAAAAATAGATATTTAATTTTTACTTTGTTTTTTTATGTATTTCAATAGATACATTACTTGAATTTAAGATATTTTATAAACAATAATCCATGATATTTTACAAAATATGTCAGCCTTGAGAAATGTTTATTTTACCTCAATCAACTTTGAGGGTTTGAATGAGTATTATTACAAACTTGTTGTATTTTTTTCTCCATTTGACTAATAATTTATACTTATACACTGCCTACAAATTAAAAAGAAATAATATATAAAATGATTTCAAAGATAAATCATCTAATATTGTGACTGCTCTCATAGGTTAATAATCCAACTGAACCTAAATTGTGATGTTGACTTGTGTTCCCATACGTGAGGGCATCTAACTTTACGTATTGTCCCCCCTTTAATGGGAATACAATATTGTGAAGAAAATGCTTACTAAAAAGAAGGAAATTAATTACCTTCAATTGAGTGAAAAGTCTATAGAATTTACGGTGATAATAAAAGTTCTTCAGAAATATTCAAGACACTATTTCTGATGTTATGGTGTACTTACAGATAGGAGCCTAGCATGGCTGCCCTCCAAGAGGCCAGCAAGCAGCTGACTGAGACAGATGCAGATGCTTA
>JADRCD010189041.1:0-21116 GCA_019843815.1 Montemys delectorum | reverse complement strand
ACCAAACTTTGGCAAAGTATAAAAGAATTCAAAATTTTTAAAACGAACTTTATTTTAACATATATGATAAATCTATATCATATAATTGAATATGCAACCAAAGATAAGAGGTGATCTTATCTCAAGAACAAATAAAAATACAAGGTCATGGTAAAATAAATGTAGGGCCAAAATGATATATAGTCAATTTATAGGCAAATTTGAAATTTTCTGTTGTAGAAATAAGGACCAAGCATTTAGATACATTTCAGTCTGTCAGGAATAGACAGTATGCTTTTTTACCACCCTGAAATTGTGTGGAATTCTTACTTATACCACAGAAGATGAACAGCAACTGATAACAACTGCAAGTATTGATCTCTTTCTAAAGATATCTTTACTGCTAGGCAGTGGTGGCACACGCCTATAACCCCAGCACTTGGAAGGCAGAGGCAGGTGGATTTCTGAGTTTCAGGTCAGCCTGGTCTACAGAGTGAGTTCCAGGACAGCCAGGGCTATACGGAGAAACTCCGTCTCAAAAAAACAAAAAAAAGATATCTTTACCTATACGGCTTTTAAAAATCACTGTAATTTATTTTTAAAAATTATGTTAGGGGGCTGGAAAGATGGCTCAGAGGTTAAGAGCACTGCCTGCTCTTCCAGAGGTCCTGAGTTCAATTCCCAGCATCCATATGGGGGCTTATAAGCATCTATAATCAGATCTGTTGCCTTCTTCTGTCTTGTAGGCACACATGCAGGCAGAAGTTCTGTATATATAATAAATAAATCTATTTAAAAAATGTTAGAAAGAACCCTAATTTTTAAAAAGTAAAAAATAGAACTAAATGAGTTCAAGCCTAAATGTTATTCTCTTTTAAATTACTACTGGTAAAACAAACAAACAAACACATCTATACTACTAACATACTGCAGTTAATTTTTTCCTTAGAATATAAAATAACCAAGTTTATAAGTCATTAGCTTATTTATTCTACTCACTGGTCTTAGAAAGAAAACAATATGTTATTACTATCAGAGTCAAACAGCAAAACATCAACTAAGCCATCAAAGAACTTTAGGCAACAAAACAGTTTTGAAGTTTTAGTTGTTTAAACTTAATTTTCTTACTCATGAGCTATGTATTAGTAGTGAGAAGGGGTGTGTGTGTGTGTGTGTGTGTGTGTGTGTATGTGAGAGAGAGAGAGAGATGATCTCTCTAGTTGAACCATCTCTCTAGCCCCTAAATTGTATGTTTTAAATTTTCTTGTTCATGTTAACAAGAACAAAACAAAAAACAAACAAAAAAAAAACCCACCTATTTTCTAAAAAAGTACAGTTCCTAAAGATAAAAAGTAACATACTATTATTCAATGAATATTACATGGCTTACCTCTGGAATTCCAGAGCCACAGGCATATGGAGCAAATACTTTCACCAAGGAAACTGCAAGAAAGGCAAAACTCAAAGCCCAAAAGATGTACATGATGTAGTTCATGATATAAGATCCAGGACCCTAAAAAGCAAAAACAGCTTAGAGTGTGAACGTGATCTACAGTGCACCACTAATTCAAGCGCCTGCCACATAAAAAACTGATGTAGAACTTAACATTACTATTATTCATACTTTTAGATTTGCGATTCAGATATGCTGCCCAGACTGAGTTCAAACTTCTAAACTCAAGAAATCCTCTTGTCTCAGCTTCCCAAGTAGCCAGGACTACAAAAGAACATGCCACCACATACACACATCTGGGTAAAAGTTCTAAAAGCCTCTTGGTTTATTTCCACTATAAGAAATGCTCTATGTGAACAAGGTATTTAAGTAGAATCCAAAAGCTAACCACCTTACATACTAAGTAAGAAGCCTTATTTCCACCTGGCAAATTTCCTCATTTTCTTAATGCCTAAACCTAAAGTCTTGTTATACAGACATGCTATGTATGACCTATGCCTACCCACAAATGTTTCAGAAACGGTTGGTGGAGGTAAAACTCTGTTAGCACTTGGATTTTTCCTTTTTTGTTGTCTTTTGTTTTTTGTGATTTGTTTGTTTAGTGTGTATATGTGTTTGGCTGTGTAGTTCATTGGACCACATGCATGCAGAAGCCAACAACATGCATTTCGGGAGTTCTGAGAAGGGCAATGTGATTCCCTGGAAATGTAACTATAGCTAAGAGCTCCCATGTAGTGCTGAAAACTGAACTCTGGTCCTCGCAAGAGCAGTGAACGCTCTTAACCAGTGAACCATCTCCCCGCCCCTGGCAATACGATTTCATTTTGTTACAATTCTCCTGAAGGTCATTAAACTGATTTCAACTAAGCAAGGTAAGAAACAACACATGGAACATAATACCAAAAAATATTCTTTCAACCTCAACTTTGACTATAATAATAGTTTTTAAATAAATCCATATGAATATAAAATATATCTAATATCTTAATTTTTTTGTTTTGTTTTGTTTTGTTTTTTGAGACAGGGTTTCTCTGTGTAGCCCTGGCTGTCCTGGAGCTCACTTTGTAGACCAGGCTGGTCTCGAACTCAGAAATCCACCTGCCTCTGCTACTGGGATTAAAGGTGTGCACCACCACCGTCCGGCTAATATCTTAAACTTAAGCTTTATTCCAGAACATCATTGTAATAATATTAAATATTGTACTAACTAAAAAAAAGTATGACCTTCCACCATCTGCAAATACATAAGCCTAGTTCCTGTCCAAGGCACTTTTTCTTTGGGAGGCACCTTTCCTGGCAAATAAACTCCATTTCAGAAAACCATAGAAGGACATAACGCATACATCAACAGATTATGGATACATCTACACCACACCTCCTACATCTATTATGGCTCAGGGAAGGGGATAGTGCTGCCACGGGCACATACACAGAAAGACTTTAAGAACCAAAAATACTAAGAAGTTTAACTTAAAACAGTGTCTCTAAGAAAAAGGCAGCATAAGCAAGACCAGAAGAGTGGCAGTTATCTGTAGATCCATTAATGTGGAAAAGAAGGAAATTTCCCAGGATCCTACCTCTAGACAAAGTATTACAGGAACCACGGAGAGCAGGAAAAGGGACTATTAGCCTCTTCTAAGAATTAGTGCTATCCTTAGTTATCCAATACAGAAAGACCAGCCATGAAAATACACACACACACACACACACACACACACACACTCACACTCACAATAATGGTGTAAGAAAAAGACACTATAAATTTAAGATTTAGGAGCATAGGAGAAATTGGAAGGAAGGTACCTGGAGGGGATAGAGAAAGGAAAGAGAAGAGGAAACGGATATAATTCTACTTTAGTTATATTAAAAATGTATAAATTTCTTTAAAGTATCTCAACTTAGAAGCTGATTTTATAAATTATAAAATATATCTTGTACTTCCATAATTCACATTTCACCGACCTTGGTGACATAATGTATTAATCCACGTTAATTAACTTTCTATCAACTTTGCACAGCTCCTGTTGCAGAAACTGTACTTCTGAAACACTTTGCCCTAAACCCACATCCCGCATGTGACTCATGTGATTATGCAGTAAGTACCACACGGGCTGCTGGAGACAATCTGCACTTGCTCTCACTCCTCTGCTACAGACGTCTGCTTCTTTCCTTTAGTGTAGGGTACAATCACCTAATGTGACTGATTCTATAACTAAAGAAGTGGCCATACTTATGCACAGCAGAGACTAACTCCAGCAAAGACTTACCTCTGCTTGACCTATGATTAACTCTGCCCATGTTTTCCACTGTGGACATTTATCCCTCTCTTCAAACGTCGTCTCATTAGAGCCCCAACAGCACTGTTCATGGTTGTACCACAATGCACTGAGGCAGATACCCTCCTTCAGGTCAGTCATCCAGTCAGCAGCAATATCTATCAACCCAGCTAGGGCCCCTGTAAGAAGGCAATGGAAACGGGCCAAAATATGGCTGGCTAGTTAGAGAGAGCTGAGACTATCAAGTTAAGGATTAATGAAAAGCAAAATACATCCTATAGATAAAGGGTCGGTTAGGAACTGTTATCTAAGTAGTTGGTATCCTTATTTGGAATTAAAACCAACTCACATTATTAAAATTAATTACAATTTAAAAAAGAGAAAAGGTTATTTTAAAAGTACTAAAATACTCATCACAGCTATGGCGGCTGAAATCAGGACTTTTAAGTAGCATGTTCCCAGCTCAGCAGTAGACTTACGACATAGAGCTCATTAAAATGTCACGCTTGTAGATAATCACGGTGGCGCACCTTTAGTATCAGCACTTGGGAGGCAGAGGAAGGGAGACCTCTGAGTCTGAGGTCAGCCTTTGTCTATACATCGTGTTCCACTATAGCCAGGCTACATATTGAGATTGTCTCAATACAAAATAATAGAACAAAATGTTCATTAAATATAATTAAGGAAGTTCATATCATTCACTGAATTATTCATTGTAAGTTTGTAATTTTTCTTAACATAAAGCTAAACACATAGATTATCTTATTGACAGAATACTGAAAATTATATAAAGTTATGATCAAATCTAGGTCATTCTTATCACAAGAAATCAATAGGTCACACAGACAGAGCACAAAATTCTTAATGCTTATCAATACTTCTCTCTGTTCTCCATAACTATCTTACTTTTTCCTGTTTTCTGTCTTGCCTGATGAAGGCAGAGAGTGATTCTACTACCCCTAGTAGGGCTCACGTTATTAGCTGCTAGAAGTTCAACTCCTCTCTCTAGGGACTTGACAGCCACAGTGGACTGTGCAGGACTAAAGAACAGACCATTTAGTGAGCCACCTATCATGTCAAGGTTGTGGGCAAGCACTGAACTTCTCTTTGCTTTAGTCCTTCATCTGCATCATGACATAGTAGAGTTAATGATGGAGCCCACATGAGGCTTAAACACTGCAGAGCTGCTAGAGGACTACATGACAGCAAGTATAAGCTATCAATTATACTAAACACAAGCCATTTCATTCATCCCCATCATGGGTCACATATGGAAACAGAATCTGGAAAGATAAGCCAAACTGATAAGACAAAGTGTCCTAGCCAATTAAATTCAGAAGCCTCTGTCTCCTGGTCTCATATTTACTTTTTTCCAAGAGATGTAAATACTGTAAAAAAATTCTAATGTGCCTAAAAAGAGGGAGGGACTTATCCAGTTAACTTAAAAACAAAACCAAGCAAGATAAACCAAAAGGTTTCCTTACCTGATGCCAGCCCTGTCAATGTAACTACAAGCCATCCTGACCAGGCATCATATAGACTTTTTGTCATTTCCCATGCTGATTCTTTTTTTTTACTGTTGATCTGAAATTACAAATATGTTTCATTTCTTAAGCTGTATTTCTACAATGCTTGACTATACTTAATCTTCTCACATCTCATAACACAGAAAGTACCTTGTGAACTAAAGAATAACAAAGCAAATGTGGGATAAAAATCGCTCGGAAGGACAGTTGTACCTAAAAGCCAGAGGACAAGCGCCACGCAGAAATCTATCTGTATTTTAAATAAGAACCTCTGGATTTGACTGTGGGGGCTGTGGGCCACATGGAAGTCTAGACTGTTTGAAACCTTATCTGTTACACACAGATAGTTCACACATCACAAGTTAGATAATATAGCCGTAAATGTCTGGCTTCAGTACTTTAGTAACATATAATTGTGTTTAAAAGTTAAAATTAATTAAACAAAAACTGATCAAAAATATAATACATGAGTCACATGGGCAAAGAGACACCCCTCCCTCCCCTCAAGTTATAGAACTATGAATACATAGTTGTAGGGCTCTAATCCTACTTGTAACAGCCAAAGACTTCCTGTGCAAGCCAGAAGAAAAAATGTCCTCAACTGACTGACTGTATGCAGTTAAGAGAATAACAAGAGGGAAACAGGTTTGAGGCAACTCTCCCCTTGTTAAGAGCAGCAGGGTTTGCTTGTCTCCCTAAGAATGCACTTCTCAACCCATCCCTAACTAGCTTCTTTTGCTCACAGCTTAGCTTTAAGAAGCTCTATTGTCAGGGCTGGTGAGATGGCTCAATGGGTAAGAGTACTGACTGCTCTTCCGAAGGTCCCGAGTTCAAATCCCAGTAACTACATAGTGGCTCACAATCACCCATAATGAGATCTGATGCCGTCTTCTGGTGCATCTGAAGACAGCTACAGTGTACTTATTTATAATAATAAATAAATCTTTTAAAAAAAAAACTCTATTGTCTACCTAGGGCCACAATGCTCAACTAGCCTGTAGAAAAGTACAGCTAGAATTCAATGAGCTGATCTATTTCAAGTACATCATCTATTCAAAAACCACAGGACCAATTAAAGACACAGTAACATCTAAGGTGCATGAGAAAATTATGTCCCTTTCAAATAGAAGCATCCAAACACAGATATCAACCACTTTATAGAATGTCTTAGAAATGGTCACTAAATACCACGTTGCTTTTCCTTGATAAAAATAAGCATATTTTTAAAATATATTAAGTCATCTTCAGACAGTCTCTGCCATTCTTCTTGTTCTTCTGTTTGCATACAACAGATGTTTAATAAACTATTGCTGGTGCATTTACAGTACAGAAACACTGTGTGGAAAATAGTGTTGATTCATCACCTAGCTACAAAAATATAGATATCTAAATATAATTTACAATATAGTATTAGTTAAATAAGCTGCAATGCTCTCTTAAAAAAACAAAAATCGGGCTGGAGAGATGGCTCAGCAGTTAAGAGCACCGACTGCTCTTCCAGAGGTCCTAAGTTCAATTCCCAACAACCACATGGTGGCTCACAACCATCTGTAATGGGGTCTGATGCCCTCTTCACATTGTGTGTGTCTGAAGGGAACAATGGTGGTGTACTCATATGGATAAAATAAATAAATCTTTAAAAAACAAAACAAAAACAAAAACAACCCAGTGTTATTATTACTTGTCACTTTGTAAAGCAACTTAAAAACAATAAAGTATTCTTACTCAGTGGTAATTTTCTGATACTTGTATTATGATACCATCTCATAAAAAGTATCAATATGAGCTAAAGATAGTTCCCAAAGGAAAATCCACAGACAACCTGGAAGGCCCACGAAACCCCCTGAAGCTCTGCAAGAGAAACTATTTCCAGCTTAATAAGATTATATATGCCTTGGGTTAAATTTCCAAGACAAAACCCAACCAACCAACCAACCAACCAACCAACCAACCAACCAATCAACCAACCAACCAACCACTGTCTACATCTAACAATCTACATAGATCAGCAAACTAGAATTTTCTAAATGATAATTTCATGTTAAGAACATGTATTCTCAAAGTTCAAGGTAAAGCAATGGATTTCAATTTAACATAGCTGGCGTTAAGACAGTTCAAAATGCACATAACAGCTAATCTTTTATAAACTACTACAAGGAAAAGCAGATATGATTATCCATCAGTCTTTTATTAAGCCAGGCAATCGTGAAGACTAAAAAAAAAGAAAAAAATCACTCTGCAAATATTTTTTAATTTTGGAAAATGTATTATTTTTATATAATATTAGTTACATTTAAAATAATGGGTTTATAATTGTAATTTTTAAGTGAATTGGTATTTTTAAATGTTCTAAAGCTTAACACTTAACAAGGAAATATTAATGCATATAAACAAGGTTCTTGGAGTTCCTCAATACTTTTTCTAGTTCAGAGAGCATTTGAGTACAAAAACAAACAAATCACTGGGTGAGAGCAGCGAGTCCATGTGCTTCTCTTCAGTTATGCTTCGGGTCAAGAGCATCTCAACAACTTGGACTTTTCACACATAGCACAATCTACTGTAAGCTCAGGCTTCACATAAAAACAGACACCAATCAAAAGCTTACAACTAATTTTTGTAAACTTATTTTGAAAGCAAATTTCAAATACCATAAATAAACAAATGTGTAAATTAATAAGAGGCTTTGGGAATTATGAAATTTTTATTTTAGAGAAGCCTTTTATCTACTTTTGAAAAGGTACATTTTGGATTATACCAGTGTGCATTCACTGTACTGTAGGATTTGGGGTTGGGGTTCTTCTTGGGATGGGGTCTTGTTATTTAGTCTACACTGGGTTCCCACACGTCAGCCTCTTGATTGCTTGAATTATAGACATACACTACTACGCCTCAATTTTCTTTCTGGCTTCCCTTTGGAAAAGAAAAATCAATGGCTTATTATGCACACAAAAAACTTTATCGAGGATACTTGAGAAATATGTCAGCATTTATTACTGGGGAAATGTTAAGGAACTGCAAAATCCTACAGAGGGCTGTTTTTTCAAGTGCCTTGTCATCCCTTCACATTAGACTTAGCAACGACGCTCTTTTGCTTTAGCTGCTGAGATGCTGAAAGCATCCTGGTGACCTCAGTAGCTGGGCCAGTCTTCACCCAGTTCCTATGCTGCACTTCTCCCGTTCTACCCTACTGTGTCTAAGTGTATTTATTTTTGTTGCTGCTGTTTTTAAACTACCTCAAACCCTAAACAGAAGAACATAAAATACAAAGGAACTAAAAGAGGGAACATCAAGACAAAGCAGAGAAAATGTATCACATGTGAAAATATATTTTAATGTATAACATTTTAGTGGCCTGCAATCATTGGCAGAAATACAACTGTAAATGATCCATCTTGCACTCTTTTTAAAACATACTGAAAATACTCACCCTCCTGTGCCTTTCTCTGTCCTTACACTTCTCTCGTACCCAGTCAATAGTATGGAAATCATCGTATGTACCGACACCTGGGATAGGTTCATCCAAAAGATCCAGCAGGTGGGTAGAGCTATTAATGCTGCCTCCATTTGTCATTGTATAATGAGTTCCTGCAGCACACAAAAAAAAGTCTATTTTATAAGCTAACAGTGAGTTTACAGCTTCTTTAGAAATTGGTAAGTTGCAAATGTCATCACAAGTCACTGAAAAATAGAGGAAACAATGATTATCCAAAATTAGAAATAAGGCAAAAATAATATTCATGACCTCACAAAGTTTTATTAGCAAGCAGCCTAATGGTCACCTTATACTTTGGCCAAGAGAATTTTGTGTGAATTACTACTATTTACCATTGGTAATAAAATAGATTCCAAAAGGTAGAAGACAACTTTTGAAGACCGATAAGCTGAAAATGATTTTCATCTAGTAAAATGTAAGTTGTTGCTTTCTAGTAGGAAAGATAATCACTCTCAGAATTGTAAACTTTGTTGTTGTTTGTTATTTTATGTCTTAAAAGACTTGACGTTGCTTCACAGACTACATACATTTCTGCCTCACAGGTTCTCCTCTGAATCAGTTTCATCATCAAGCTGATTCCTCCATTAGGGTTAAATAAATCTTTGACACATATTTACTATATATTTCATATAGTAAACAAACCTAAAGAAGGTCCTGGAATGCTAAAAGGCAACTGGGGAACTGAAGAAATACAGGCAGCTTTTAATTATGATAAATTCAATCTAACACATAAAATGAGATGAAAATTTTTAAGTATGTAAATGCGCTGAGCTGTTAGTTTAGTAAAAAGAGGCATTGACAAAAAGAGAAAGCTATCACATCTAATACAGACTGTGGTAGTCTGAATGTGAGTACTTTTATAGGCTCATACACCTGCATACTTAGTCCCCATCAGAACTATTTGGAAGGATTAGGAGGTGTATCCTTGTTGGAGTAGGTGTGTCCTTATTGGGGGAGATGTGTCTGTGGGGTGGGCTTTGAGATTTCCAAAGTCCATCCAAGCCCAGTGTCTCTCTGTGCATCTCTGTCTCTTCTTCCTTTGCACCGCCTCTCCCCTCACTGTGCCTACTACCTATGGAACTCTCAGCTACTGCTCCAGTGCCATGCACGTCTGCTTCTCACCATCATAATGGCCCTAACCCTATGAAACTGTAAGCAAACCCCCAATTAAATGCTTCTTTTAAAATAAGAGTTGCTTTGGTGTCTCTTCAGAGCAATAGAACAGAAACTAAGATATACATAAATAATTTAAAACCAGCAATTCATAGTAGGAAATTTTCTTTTAAGATTCTCTGTACAATCTCAGAACAAATTAAAATTGAGCATAGTGTGGGTAGAATTTCCTAAAACGTGTTATAGAAAACAAAAACATATGGGTGCTAAAATACTTATAATCTGATACAAAAGTTAGCTAACAGCTAGAGAGGGCAAATATTTTAGACATGAAAGCCAATTCTGCCACTATACCACAAAATAAGATACACGATACAGAAATACATTACTGGGTAGATATGAAAGCGCTCTAACAAAAGTTTTAAAACAAGGTGAAAACTTGTCTTTTAAAAGACAAAAGAAGGGCTTGAGAGATGGCTCATCAGTTAAGAGCACTATCTGCTCTTCCAGAGGTCCTGAGTTCAATTCTGAGCAATTACATGGCTTGCAGGTATTCATGCAAATAAAGCACTCATACATAAAATAAATAAATAAGCCTAAATCAAAACAAAACAAAAAAAAGAGATGAAGGTAAAAGTTGTCATGTGGCCATAGTTTTCCAACGCTTAATATACAGACTTTGTGCCAAAAATAAATTTAAAGTAAATAAAAAATATATCTATAAAAATGAGACCTATTTTTTCCCCTGACTTTTAAGGACTAAGCAAATTTCCTAGACGACCTTTGCTTTGCTGTCTTGCTGTTTAAAATGGATGCATTCCCTTTAATGTAGAGATAAAAAAATAATTGCAAATATAACATCAAAAAAAGCTATCATGTGGCAAGGTCAGAAGCAGAAGTCTTCCCTCGAGAATAAGAGAGGCACCTCAGGATGTCAGCACGAGGTCCCTGCATAAACTGGAGATGAAGGAAACAGAGGCAACAAGGAGCTTCTATGCCAACCCAGAAACTTTAGCACTGCTAAGATATAAGCTAATGAAATACACTGTGGGTTACAAACTGTTTCCTCATAATTCAAATGCCTAGAAACAAGGTATGAAAATGTGAGTGTCTATTTCCTTTCCTTATATTTGAATGTTGCCTCAGGAAGGTGTAACACATCTACAAAGAGAATAGTATATCGATTTCAGTATTCTGGCTGAAGTGCTCCAGAAATAAATAATTTACAGGTATTGGCTGAGAGTTTAAAGATACAATCCCCACATTGTAATGTTTACATTCATTACATAAAACACATTCATGCTATATTTAAAGCTTTAAACACATTTTCAAGAAGAAAATGTCATTTATCAAATTATAAAAGCATTTATGATATCTTGACAAATATAAGAATATCTACTTTGCTTTCTATATGGTAACATTAAAACTGGTATTTGGAGGGAAGTGTCAAGAACCCTTGTGACTTTATGGAACGTTGCACGATACTTTGTGGTATATATAGCAAAATGAAAAAGGATACTCTCATGAGAATAAACCAAATACACCCAAGTAAACGGAGTTCTGCAAAATAAAGAGTCGTTTTATTGCTCAAACTGTTAGCTAGGCGTGGTGGCATACAGTTTACTCTCAGCACTAGGAAGGCAGAGGCCACTGGATCTCTATGAGTTTAAGGCCAGGTTGACTGGTCTTAATAGTAAGTTCCAGGGCAGACAGGATACATAAAGAGAACTTGTCTCAAACAAACATCTCCAAAATGTTAAAATTATAAAAAAGGAGGAATGAGCAATAAATTGTCCTGAATTAAAAGAGACATGACATCTAACTATAAGATGTTCTTCAGGATTAGATCATGGACCAGAGGAATACAGTAAGGCCACTGGCCTTACTGACCTAGACTACAATCTAGATCAAGTAATAATGGCATATCAATGTCGTAAATAATTATATATATATATAGAGAGAGAGAGAAAGAGAGAGAGAGAGAAATAGATAGATATAGATATACTTATTTAAGAAAGACATGCACTTTTTCTGAATTTTATTCTTAACATAATTAAAAATACAGTATATTCATACATGCATTATCTATAGAAAATGTTACATTTTACCTGGAATATTTAATACAAAGGCAAAGAACAAAAGGCAGAATAAATTAATGGGATAAACTGTTAATACTTCAGAAATTCAGATAAAGTATGAAGGACCTTTTGTATTAATTTTCACTTCTATAAATCTGAAAATTTGTTTCTTCAAAGCTGAAGACCATTAAAACTATATCCTCAGCCCTGAAATTATTATAGAGGAGGTACTACAAGGATAAAGGTGGCTCATTTAGTAAAGTGCTTGCTATATAAGCATGAAAACCTGAATTCAGATCTTAGAGCTCACATAAAAAAAAAATCCAGGTGCAGCCATGAAATATGAGGGGAACACAGACAAGAGGATTCCTGGGGCTTGCTGGCTAGTCATTCTACCCAATTAGAAAGCTCAAAGTTCAGTGAGAGACCATTTTCCACAAAAAAAAAAAAAAAAAAAAAAAAGGGAAAAGAAGAGAAGGGGTACTAGAGAGATGTACAAAGGTACAAAAACACTTGCCACTCTTCCAAAAGACCCAAGTTCCATTCCCAGCAAAAGACCTGCAACTCTAGATCCACAGGTTCCAATGCCCTTTTTTGATAAACAAGGAGGTGTCTCTCTCTGTCTCTGTCTCTGTCTCTCTGTCTCTCTCTCTGTCTCTCTCTCTCTCTCACACACACACACACACACACACACACACACAGAGCAACAGCTCTACAAGTTCCAGCACTATTGTTACCTGTGTTGCTCTTATCTGAACTACAGACTTCTGATTTCACTCTATGCAAACCCAGAACTTCAACATACCTTCAACATACATATACACTAATACATTACCAGAACCACAAAAAGCATTTCTAGACTATCTGTATCATAAAGATATACATATAGAATAGCTATTTCTCCTATACAACTGTGAACGAAGAAGCAGAAAAAGATTGCTATTCTTTCATGAAATAGGAAAACAGGAGCACAACAAATATTTATATTCATCATTCATATATCTTGAATTTAGTGACTTTGAAGAAAATGCCCTATGGAAACTATTTCAAACATGTCAATTCACAAAAAAAAAGCAGGAAATCAAGATTTCTGAAACCCCCAAATTTTCAAGAATTTTAATATTTACATTAGTATGGAATGCCTCTAAATGGTTTTATATATTTTGTTCCACCAAATAACACAGAAAAACTACGTCGTAAAAAGGAAGAGGAAAAAAAACCAGACACTTCAGTCGTCTCTAATACATCATAGAGATGTATATACATACAAATGGAGTAACTATAAAGGGATATTTTGTAACTGTAATAACAGTCAAGTATCTCAAATCCATCTCTTCTCTGTATACAGTTCATAGCATGTAGCTATGCATAAGGATTCAGTTACATATGCAAAAGTGAGATAAACTGAAATCAATTACATGCATATTAAGTTTTTTAGTAAGCAACAAAGTAATCAACAGCATTCATCCTTCAACATCTTAAAGCAGACAAGTTTTAAATTATTACCCAAATACAAATTGAAGTTCTCTTAAATGTAGGGTATACTTCTTTTGTACTAAAACAGTATTTCAAGAGTTGGTTAATATACAAATTATAATATGGTTTTTCTAAAATTGATATATATATACAAAAAACTTAGGAAAATAAAGGTCTTCAAGGATAAATAGAGGCAGTCAGACCACTGCTTCCTTGATGATTATGCATCTCTTTGCCTTCAGCATGTCTCTTACAATTGGTTTAATAACCTAAACTGACAGGATGTCATTTCTAATGCAAATGTTGCCCTCATTTGCTTATCTGTAGAGACAGTAATGACGAGGAAGGCGAATACCTTTTGGGACTAACAATTAAGTTCCATGACCTTATTATTTCTTTATCCTGTCCACAAACTCCCCCTGACCATCGAATACATGCATTACCAGGTAAGAGTAGAACATAAAATTTCAGTATTAGTGGAGCAGTGAACAGCACTTGCTATTCTTGCAAAGAACTCAGGTTCCTTTCCAAGCAGCAACCTGAGAGCTCACAGCCATCTATAACTCCAGGTCCAGGCTTTAAGATGGGCTCTTCTGGCCTCCACAGGCACTGCACACACAACTATACGTGCATACAAAACACACATATAAAATAAGGATAAATAGTTCAGAATTCTGAAACCCATACAAAAGAGAAAATCATAAAAGCAAATACTTTTGAGCACAAAGATGATTTTCTAGATTTCAAAGTCTGTAAGGAAAAGGCTTGGAATTTCTGAAGAAGCCACACAAAACCCCCATTTTTGCCATATTCCTTGAGATATGCTGGACAAAGACTAGGAAAGAACCAAGTAAACAAGAAAGTTACAGACGAAAGATAGGCTTCAACCTTTTCTAGTTCCTGGATGTGAAACACACAGACCAAGCTTACTCATAAGCTGGCCATATTCATTTAGATGATGAGCTTTTCATTCACACTTTATGAAAGTCATGTCATTAAATGTACACACATCACTTTGATGAATGTTTAATATATTTTCTGATACACTATAACTTAAAAATTTAGGGGCTGGTGAGATGTCTCAGTGGGTCCTGAGTTCAAATCCCAGCAACCACATGGTGGCTCACAACCATCCATAATGAGATCTGACGCTCTCTTCTGGTGCGTCTAAAGACAGCTACAGTGTACTTATTTATAATAATAAATAAATTTCTAAAAAAAATTTAGATCACTTGACCATTGTAAGCATTATCTGAATTATATACTTTTCTTAGTCATCTTTTACAATTAATTTCAACTTTTTCTTGTCCCATTTTTCAAAGCCCACTATCAAATATTCATTATTAATAATCAGGTATATCTCAAAACTTAAAAAGATTTAATAAAGCAATTTATCATCATCAAAGGGGTATTACTTATGCAAGAGGTCCATATTGATTTTGCCCACTTAGTATCCCTTTACTTCTGGCAATATGTCTCAAGCTTTTTATAAACAAAACAAAACAAAACCCAAACCTACTCTATGCAGTAGGAAGTCTTGATGAGATCTATTAGATACATGCCTCAGCCAAGAAAAAGAAGAATATGAGGCTGGAGCCAAGCACCAGGCACTGGATTTGAACTCTCTGAACGAGAGAAAGGAGGAAGAGGAAAGAGGGAGAAAGGGAGAGGAGGGAGAGAGGGAAGAAGGGAAGGTCTATAAAAAATAGCTGCTGGCTATATAAATTTCAAACATACAACAAATAAAACCAATTCATTTTAACAGCCATCACAAGGCTGTAAGCAGGCTCCTGCTACTTGGATCCCAAGAGAGTCTGGACAAATATATTTCTTTAGTGGAGCCTTGAAAAGAACTTCCATGACCTTAATGCACTTTGGTGTTAGAAGGTTTGAGAATCAAATTCCAGATCTGCTACCTATTAGCTTTGTGATCCAGTACATATTACTTATTAACCTTTTAGCCCATAGGTCCATTTTGTCAGCTACTCTTAGCTTAGAAGCAAACGTATAGACTAGAAGCAAGTAAGTAATGGGAAAGCTTAATATTGACAGGTAAGAGGAAATAAAGTACCTGCAAACTTTAACCTATTTAAATATTTTGTGTCTAAGACTTCATCAAACTGTATTATGTTATTCATCTATGATCAAATCATTTGGTATTAATCTTAACCCAAAACACAGACAATATGCAAAAGAGAATGGAAGAAAAATGGTATCTTCTTCATTTAGACCAGACGTTCTTCAACTTTAGAGGCGGTGGAGGGGGTTCTCAAATTTTTAACTAATCATAATTACGCTAATATGTATACAAAAGTAAATCGCTTAGAAGTATGATCAATAATGTAATTAGTGACAGTTTCACAGTTCAAATATCAAAAACACAGGAAGATTTCACTTTGAAATTTGAACTATATACATACACTGGCTTGCAAGTGACTCCTCCTATTCACTATACAAAGGAGACTTTTTAGTTTCATTTCGTTCTTTTATAGCCACAAAACACTCAGACAACTATGGAAATAAAATGCACTAATCTGTAGAAAATTTAAGATTAGCTCTATATTAAAATATATTTCTAATAGAGAAAAATAATCTTTTCTTTTTTTAAAAGATTTATTTTATGTAAATGAGTGTTCTTTCTATATGTACACCTGCATGCCAGAAGAGAGCATCAGATCCAAAGATAGATGCTTGTGAGCCATTGTGTGGTTTCTGTGAACTGAACTCAGGACTTCTGGAAGAGCAGACAGTGCTCTAAACCGCTGCACCATCTCTCCAGCCTCAAGAATAATGCTTTCAACAATGATGCTGAGGGAAGTTATCTATGCAAGAGGATACAACTAGATGCCCAACTCATACACACATGAACAAAAACTCAAATGTTTTGACCCAAAATTAATATTAGCTAAAACTTCAAAACCCTAAGAAGAAAATTTAAGAGTCTTGTGACCTTGAATTAGTCAAATAGATGTATCAACAAAGGATACATGACAAATGAGAAATGCATATCGAGTGGGCCACATCAGACTTGAAGTAACTTTTCCATGCAAAGGCTGACCCTATTAACTAGCTGGCACCTGAAAACAATAAAAACAACTGACACTTGTGGAATATTTATTGTGCAATAGACATGATTCTTAGTACAGATCACTCAATACAACAGTATAAGATAAGACTTATCCTCTATTTTATAAATTTGAAAAACAAAGAAAAAATACTATGAAATGACATCAAGACCATAATGTAAGTAAGTAGTGGAATAAACACCCAAACCTATGCATTTATTCCAAAATTACTGCCACTGTATTAATAGGGTCAAAAAACATAATTTCATGATTGGAAGATATATATTTAGGGTAAGCTTCAAGAGTAGGTTCAGAATAATTAGTCAATTACTTACTTCTCCCTAGACACATATGCATGTGCACTTAGCCTGTGGACAACCATTGTAATTCTATCAATATCAATCACTATGGGAACTCTGCCTTTCAGTTCCAGACTCCAGATCACTTTCTCCTGTATTGTTTAAATTGCTACAATAAAAGGTGTAGTGGGCTGAAGTGAGCTCATATCACAATTAAAAGGACCAGGTGTCTGGAACCCATATAAATGTCAGGTGGGTGTGGCAACTAGCTTGATATTCCAGCCTTGGAGACAAGAAATCACAGAAGCAAGGTGTCTAATAAGACCAGGTATATTTGTTGCTAGCTCTGAGTCTAACTTTAAGACATTGCCTCAATTAATAAGGCAAAAGAATGATCAAAGAAGAGTCCCAATATCAACTCTAGCCACCCCCATCACCACACACACATACACCAAAAACAAAAGAGGAGAAAATGTTGTAATCCTACTCTTGGGTAGTGTTTTGCTCTCAGAATATACACTGCAAAACTGCTATGTCAACAGCACACCCCCTCTTCCACCCTCAGGGTCTTCAAGACTCATCTTACACCATGGAGAGCCTACCTTTACTCACCAAATTAAACTATACCTCCAGGTGTATACTTAGAAACTAGTTTTTAAGCCCTTTTGACTATAGCCTATAACATTCCTCACTGACACAGCTACAGATATGTACCTAAATAAAATCAAAGTTTGGTAAATGAAACTGTTTAGTAAATAGGGATTTTTCACTTTTTATTTTCATCTCTTAAAAAATACTGGTTAATTTCTTTCTGACCAACATTTTAAATCTGAAGGTTGACACAAAACTAGAAAAAAATAATCAAAATTATCTACTTTTCCATAAATTAAAAATCTTTATGTACCTACTAAGCTTCAATGTACAGTTGATGAACTGTACTAAATGAAAACAGGATTCAGTAATAAATTCCAGAGTTACACAAACAGCAACCTAATGTTTTTCTCACAAACACTTACACACCTATTTTAATAAAGAACAGGCATACCACTTAATAAGCTTAATAAGACTGTCATTTACTACCTTATGAGGGTGAACTTGCCATTTCCTCTGATATTGCTATCATAGCAGACAAGCATAAGCACAGACACTGAATATTACGGAAGAAGGGAGACAGAAATCCATGTTTATCTCCTGACACAAAGTTACGCTGTCTTGAGAGTAATGGATGCAGCCATGTATGTTTTCTCCTCTAGGAGCTTAGTAATAAGAAATGTCATCCTGGTAAAGGGAGGAGGGGAAATGTTGTAGGTTGACAACAGAAGTCCCAGAGTCTGGGTAAACTAAAAAGGCAATGGCAAGGGTTGCCGATGTGTCTCATCTGGTAGCTACTTACCTGGGACATACAAAATCTAATCCTAGCACTTGGGAGGTAGAAGCAGGAAGATGAGACAATCAAGATCATCTTCAACTACATTTCAAGGTTGCAGCCTGGACCACATACAACTGCTTGAACACACAAAACGGGATAAGTGGGGGTTGTCAAATATAAAGCTCTGCAGTTAGTAAGTGATCAGTTGAATAGTGGCTAGATCAATGACAGTAAATGAAATATAAAAGTATATACTTTGAAAAATTGTTCAGCCACCCAGTCACATTTAACTACTTAAACCACAAAGACCTAGAAGCTAATACAAAATCCCAAAGAAGGCATGCAGTTAACCAGTACCACCGCTGAGCCCACTGTCTACTTCAATGTACTTCTAGTTCTGTTGTCACCTCAATATAAAAAGTAGCAGCCTTAAATAGACAAGGTAGATACAAGTTCCTATACATATTGAATGTTCAAACTTCAATTCTGATCTCTGCATATACAATGATGCAGATACAGCATCAGAACAAATAAGTAAATTTGCAAAAAAAAAAAGTTAAAGTAAATTTTGGTCTGAGTTGTAAAGGAAGAAACACACATTCATGCACACACACACACACACACACACACACACACACAAAGGACAAAAACACTCTACATATTAAGCACAATAATTAAAAATAAAAAAAATTGTAAAGTACAATTTAGGTCACTAGTGTCCTATGTAGGCACAAGGTAAAAACTTGATGCCAGAAAAACATCAACATTACAAATTTAGTAAATATGTTAAGAAGTCTGCTCATATCCTCCTGAGATTTGAATATACAAAGTATTTCTGACGTAGGATAAGCCATGAGATGATTTAAAATAAATCATAGTAAAGTGTCTGTTTAGAAAAGAGCTAGCTGGGCTAATAAAATGCTTAGGATTTTTATTAAAAATGTAAATACAATGGAAATATAATTTGACAACAGATCTGATTTATAACAGTGCATGAAGACAAATAATAGTATAAAACAAGCATGACTAATATCAAATAATTTATTAATTTTTTAAATCAGAAGCCTGTAGACTATCCTTTTAACAACAAGAATATATTTAACATCTGAATTTGTACAAGTGGAGAGCTACTATGATTCAGGAGGAAAGAAGAATGCATTCACATAATAGAGTAGGAAAAAGATTTAAATGATCGACTTTACTGTTTCCTTTACTACTCACAAAAAAACTTGCTGATAGATATGATGCAACAGAGCTAATCATTCTCTGACCAGCTCTTTAGTCCCTGACACAGCACTTATTTGTTCTAGTTTCTCCACCACAATCGCCTGGCAAATTCCCTTGTTCACTGAAAAATGGCCTACTTAGTACCACCTGCCAAAAAGGAGCCTTGTCTCTCTCTTCCTCTCCTAAGGGCCACAGAAGCCTCAGTCTCACAGCAGCTTCAAGAGAGTAGCTAGCATCCTCCACAGTTCATTTTCAACATCGGAAGCCTTAAGCCTCCAGTACACTGAAGCACAGGTCATTTGAGGCTTGTAGACAGTGAGAAGAAGATCAAATGATGGGAAGGGTCAAATTACGTGAATCAATTCTATTCAATTTTAGCTATTAGTATTACTATTGTAGCTGCCACCAGTCTCCACAGTACCTAGTTATGACTTCTATAAACACAAGAGTTTCATAAGTACTTCAAATAAAACAACAGGCAGTCAAATAATTTTTAAAGACTTTTTACGTGGAGTAGATAAAATATTAAACCTGTCCCTTCTAGGTCCATCAAAAAAAGAGAAAAAAAAAGGCAATTCTAAGGCCTGTGGCCTGGTGAAATTGTTCAGTGGATTAAAAATTTTCTACTAAGCCTGATGGCCAGAGTTTAATTCCTGGGACCCACATGATTGAACAAGGGGAACTAATTTCTACAAGTGTCACCATATACATGTTATGTGACACCCAACTAACACACAAATTAATAAAATAAATGTAAGAAAAACATTTTTTTAAAAATCAAAACCATGCAGAGGGATTAGTAGATGAAAAGAACTCAATCCCCAAACTACTTCAACCTCACAGAGAAAGCCAACATAGTAAATAAAACCAGCAGTACAAAGAAATCACGTTTTTTCTTCCTGATTGAAAAAGGAAGAGACAAACTATGAGAACTTGGTCGTTTCTATACACCAAGTTTATTCCCAAAGAAGGCTATTCTAAAATATGATTTTAATTTATAATAAGTAATATATATAAATGACTTCAAATTTGAGTCTACTTGCTCTTTCAGTTGCTATAATATGCACTAAAGTAGAAAGCTTAATTATTTAGCATCCTACCTTGAAAAGTGGCGATTAAGCCTAACTACCCACAGAGCTAATCCCTACCTCCAGCTTTACTTATCAACATCCTTTACAATTTTATACTTTGAACTTCACCTCTTCCCCTTTACCAGCCTGAAGATCTATTTCTAATTACTGTATTTTGTCTTCACAGGGAAGCTGATACATTTTTCTTGATTTAAGCTATTTTCCTATATCCATATCACCAGTTCCTTTGTGCTGACCTATGGTTTCAAAGGGTCATAAATTATGGAAAACAAATGCCTTCTCACACATAGACACTAGGACACTACTCTATGTTCTTAATGATATGGTACAATCAAGTAAGGCAAATAAATAACTGAACAAACACGCAGTGCTTCCTAAAACCATTCGCTTGTATTAACAGAGAAAGTCTCATCAGAATCAGGACCATGTCTGAGCTTCTGAGAGTGGTGCAGGCCTTCAAGATGATTCCTGGGAATTATTTAAGGAAATGTCACAGAAATATTTTTTCAATTTCTCTCTTGGTAATCTGTATGTGTAGTTTCACATAAGTTATGACATTTCTTACTTCTTGTAGGTTTTACACAGGCAGTCTATAAATTTGTACTGCCAAAGACTATCAGGTACTGCTGCCTAACCCTTCTGGTTAATCAGTACTAACAAACGGATGTTGC
>JADRCD010189037.1:5955-20680 GCA_019843815.1 Montemys delectorum | reverse complement strand
AACAACAATTACTAACTAGTACCCTCAGAGCTCCCAGGGACCCAACCACCAATCAAGGACTATACAGGGTGGGACTGAATGTTCTGGCAGCATGTGTATAGTAGAGGACTGCAAATTTGATCATCAATAGGAGGAAAGGACCTTGGCCTTGTGAAGGTTCTGTGCCCCAGTGTAGGGGAATGCCAGAGCCAATAAGTGGGAGAGGGTGGGGCGGCAGGCATGGGGAGGGGGGAAGCAAAAGAAGTTTGTTCTTGTTGTTTTTGTTTGTTTGTTTGTTTGTTTTTTGGAGGGGAACCTGGGAAAGGGAAAATTTACATGTAAATAAAGAAATTATCTTAAAAAAAATAAATAAATAAAAATTAAAAAAAAAATAAAAGTTGTTTGATATAAAACAACAATCAATTTAACAGTCTTATGTAGATGCTTGTCTACAGCAATACTGAAAATACATACATTTTTCTCAATATAAATTTTAAATAACTTCAAACATATTAACTGTATATTTCAAAATAATACATCACTACTAATATTTTTTTAAATGAGCATAAATATATAAAATCTTTTTATTTGTTTGTTTGTTTGTTTTGTATTTAGTAGAACTTAAAGTCTTGGCTCTTACTGTGGTACAAGCCCAAAATAAGAACAATTTTTGGACATTGGATTTCATTGTAATAAGGCTGTACTTCAATTACCCTCACAACACCATAAGATTTTACCTCCATCTTAGCAAAGCTGAGAGTTGACAGATCTGCTGTGCCAAGGAATGAAGGATGAACAATTTTGTTCTTTAGCTTAGTATTGTACCTACACATGTGACCCATGTGACCAGTGGTCCTGAAACTATTGAGAAGCAGTCAAATTGTTACACATTGCATCTTAATGTTCTGTTGGTTGCTGCAATCAATATTCTGTTAGCAAAGTCAAACCATACCTGTGTTTTTAAATATGCTTCTTTCTCCTCCTGTGCTCACAAAAGTTGTCAGTAGCATAAGAGATGTTATACATATTATTTGAAAATTAAAAACAATTGTACCCAACTATATATAGTGCCATTTAAAACGGAAGAAAAATATGACAGCGAGAGAGAAGTGAGAAGTCAGTATATATGGATAAGGGTAAAGGTTGATGGAGTGGGAGAGGCAGATAGGAAAAAAGGAATGGTAGGGACTTTGTGAGAGAGTAATATGCCAATTGACTGAAGGTGTTGTAAGACTCTGTCGAGCCTTAGCTTACCGGAGTCCCGCTGAGTGAACCACATGGAGCCTGAATCGACGCAAAAAGCAAGAGGAATTTATTGTTCCAGTGCACTGGGGTTTTCCCAGACCCAAAGGAGTGGTGGTGACCCTGCACAGCTTGTTCAGTGAGCTTTTATACAATTTTCAGGGCAGCAGCCATTAGGCACAATGTGATTGGTAGAACAGTGTGACTTTTTAAACTGATTGGTCTTTAGTGAATGAGGTGGCAAGGACTTCCTTGTCTGAAGGTGGGCAAAGGTCTGTCCTGCGGAATGTGTACCCACCCACAGGTCTGTTCCCACCCTGTGATCTGAGGAATGTTAATTACTCTCTCCCTTCCAGAGTGTCAAGTGTTCTGTGACCTTCCCAAAGTTCCTGAGCTGACCTTTTCATGTCCAGTTAGCAAGGCCCAGAATGAAGGTTGAATAGGGGGAGTCTGACAAAGGTGTGCAGCTGTGTCAGTTACCCAGTGCCGTGTGCATAAAGCCACCCTGATTTAAACAGTAGTAAACGTATTGCATGTGCTTGGTTGTTTAGAGATAGGGTCTAGCTATGTAATGCAGGCTGGTCTTGAACTCATAATCCTCTTACTCTATCTCCTGTTCTAGTGCTGGAATTACAAGCATGAGCAAACACACTAGAATGGCAGAAAGCATGTATTACTTCATAATTCCTATGAGTAAGGAATTAGGAAGAATTAGTTGGGTGGTTCTCCTTCAGAGGCCACTCTAGGCTACAATGTCGGACAAAGTGATAGCCATCTGAAGGCTTGATGACTCCTAACAGGTCATCAGAGGAATTATAAACTGCTGTGGACACTGTTAAGAGTCTGAAGATCCTCATCTTCTACATTGTCCAAAGCGTCTGTGTGAGGAGCAGGATGATGTAGTAGCTAACGTCTCTCAACGCTGCAAACCAAGGCAGAAGCTGAAGTAACTCTAATGACCTGACCAAAGTGGTCATATCATCACTTCTGCCACCATTTGTTTTTTTAGAACTAAGTCACTAAGGGTAGCTTGGGTACAAAGGAGTGAACTAGGTTTTATTTGTAAGAGAATGGAGTGGGCAACTTTTATAAACATGTGTAAACAGTACCTGTTAGCTTTCTGAGTTCTGCAGAGCGAAATCATCATGGAAATGGCTGAGTAGGTTTCCTTCTACTTGGGGTTCATTTTCTTCCATGAATGCGTTGTTTCCCCTCCAATACATTCCAATTATAGCTGTCTGTGATTGGCAGCTCAGTTTGTTTTGATTGTTGAGTTTGTTGCTGTAGCAAATATACAATCTTTCGGTAAGGTGTCTGTGTGGAGGGGTGAGTTTTCTTTTTTCATTGTCTGTGGGATTCAGTTCATCTTTGACTAAATCTTGGACTGCTTAAATGTGTCAACACTTGAAATTATTCTCAGCTGTATATTAAGCTTAGTTTCATAATCCATCAGGTTTATTGTTGAATGTTACTTGGGGCTTGTTTCTGTTACATCTACAACCTCAACAAGGCCTTCAGCAAATAGCATCTCATGAGACTGGCATTTGGAAAGGGGAACACAGGCAAAATACATCACAGGTTTGGGCAGAGAACATTGTTAAACTGTTGGAGGAACAAACTTGCAAGCTGTGTTACAGTGTTTGAAATGGTCATTTCCAGGAGAGGGCCAAGGTGCATTGCCAGGGTGGTAGAAAGTTAGGTTTTAAACTCCTTCAAGGAAACTAAGAGATGGGTTCCCTTCCCCATGGCCAACTGTCCGGTTAAAAGAGAAACTCTAGGATAAAGGGGGCGGAGGAGGGGAGGGACACAAGTCTATCAGTGTCCCTGTATTCATCACCCTCTGGCTCTCTGTGGCTTCCTTAGCTCTGGAGCTCTAACAGGGCCCCAGCTTTCTTCATTTATGCTAACTGCACCCCCTGCTAACAGACATTGCCACCGCCCCCCTCCCCTTTTTTTCTTTTTGTAGTTGTGTCTGTGTTAAAGTCCTGAAGAAAAGCAGATTCTGTCCTGGTATAACTGGTGACCAACAGGCAAGAAGGAGAGTAGTTTTCAGTGTTAGAGACTTGGCAGCAATGTTTTTTCTTTTTTATTTACTTTACATCTTGATCACTGCTCCCACATCTCCCCTCCAACAGTCCCTCTGCCCCCTCCTTCTCCTCTGACAGGGTGGAGCCCCCCTCCTCCTATATCCCTCCACCCTAGCACATCAAGTCTCTGAAGGACTAAGTGCAACCTCTCCCATGGAGGCCAGACAAGATGGAAGAAAGTATTCCACAGACAAGGTAACAGCTTTAGGGATCGCCCCGGCTTCCGTTGTAGGGTACCCACATGAAGACCAAAGTACACATCTGCTACCTATGTGCAGGGAGGCCTAGGGCCAGCCTGTGCATGCTCTTTGCTTGGTGGTTCAGTCTCTGAAAGCCTCCTAGGGTCCAGATTAATTCCTATCCCCTTTAGGGCCCTCAGCCATTCCCCCTCTTCCATAAGAGTTCCCGAGCTCCATCCAGTCTTTGATTGTGGGTCTCCGCATCCATCTGAGTCAGCTGCTGGGTGGTGCCATGCAAGGCTCCTGTCTGCAAGCATATCAGAGTTTCATTAATAGTGTCAGGGATTGGTGCTAGCCCATGGGATGGGCTTCTAGTTGGGCTGGTTATTGGTTGGCCATTCCTTCAGTCTCTGTTCCACACCCCACCCCCTGCATTTCTTGTAGACAGGATAAATTTTGTGGATGGATTGGTGTCCTTGTTGCTCTACTGGGGTTCCTGCTTGGCTACAGGAGGTGGTCTCTTCAAGTTACATATCCCTAATGTAGTGAGTCACAGCTAAGGTCACCCCTATTGATTCTTGGGAGCCTCCCTATCCCAGGTCTATGGCCCATCCTTGAGATATACACCGCCCCCCCCCAACCCAGCTTGCCAGCACACCATAGTGACAAATCTTGCTGCAGTTTCTTTTTATTCAGAAACAAAAATATCTTTCAAACCTCATAAAACCACTGACCTCTACCATAAGCCATGAGCTAAGGGCTTAAGAAGCCTACCTTTACAGACTCTGTGCCTCCATAACTATGCGCCATGCCTATAGTTGCTTAAATTTCTCAACAAAAACCACAGCTCTGGCAGAAGAATCAGGCTAGCTAAATATTCAAGTAGGGCACAGCAAGAGCTCTCTTTGTCTTATAAGGGAAGTATCTTGAATGTTTAAGTATGGCTAGGTCTTCATTGCATTTGGAAATAAGCTCTAAAAGCAATAAAGTTTCATTTGATTGGAAAATATATCATGTTCTTTCACAGACTTAAAGTTACTTTTCATAGATTGTTTTGATGTGGATGATGTGGAATTGTCTGGAAATACATAATGAAAACTCTGTTCTGAACCTATGTTGTGCCTCACCTGCTATTATGTGCACATTTATACCTGTTTTTTTGTCTTTATTTTTAAATAAATATACACATATATAGGATTCCCAACACTTGAATTTCCTGACATCAGAACAGGCTCTGGCTGATTTTGCAGAGTTAATCAGACACTTGAAAAAAACAACCCCAGGAGCTAAAAGTCAACCTGTCATCGCCATAGGGGGCTCTTATGGCGGCATGCTTGCAGCCTGGTTCAGGATGAAATATCCTCACGTGGTAGTTGGGTAAGTACATTGATTCTTGACACAGTTCTTAACAATCAAGAGAAAATTAGAGATTTGTTTTGGGTAAAATATGCTCTGTACTGTGTTATATGGACACCTTTCTCTCATTAACAACAGTATTATGGGCCAGGAATGGTGGTACACTCCTTTAGAAGGCAGAGACAGGTGGATCTTTGTGTGTTTGATGCCAGCCTGCTCTGCCTAGTGAGTTTCAAGACAGCCAGGGATATGTAGAGAGACCACATTTCACACAACAACAATAAAAACAATATCAACAGCAAGAAACCCCAACAATGTTATTTTTCTAATCATCTTTGTTTCATTTCAGTATCCATTCTAAAGCTGAATTTAGTGACTGAGAGATGTTTCAGTTTTAAGAGCACTTACTGCTATTTCAGAGGACATGAGTTTGGTGCCTAGCACCTGTGTCAGGTAGCTCACAACTACCTATGTAATTCCAGATCCAGGAGATCTGACCCCTTCTCTAGCCTCTACAGGGATTTGGACAGACAGACAGATAGACACATGCATACACATGTGCGTGTGTGTGTGTGTGTGTGTGTGTGTGTGTGTGTTGAGTATGTATACATATGAAAGCACACACACACACACACACACACACACACACTACATACCTGTGGACATACACATTTAAAAAAGCAAAACAGGGCTGGTGAGATGGCTCAGTGGGTAAAAGCACCAACTGCTCTATCAAGGGTCCTGAGTTCAAATCCTAGCAACCACATGGTGGCTCACAACCATCCGTAATGAGATCTGATGCCCTCTTCTGGTGTGTCTGAAGACAGCTACAGTGTACTTATTTATAATAATAAATAAATCTCTGGGCCTGAGCGAAGAGGGACTGAGAGAGCAGGGCGAGTGCAATTGGCTAGAGTGAGCAGAGGTCCTAAAGTCAGTTCCCAACAACCAGATGAAGGCTCACAACTGTCTGTGAAGCTACAGTGTGTGCTCATATACATATATAAAATAAATAAATAAATCTTTAAAAAAGCAAAACAAACAAAAAGCACAAATAGATGAATTATATTTCTCTTTTTCTCCTCCCATTTCTCTGATCACTTAGAGCTCTTGCGGCTTCTGCCCCTATCTGGCAGCTTGATGGTTTGGCTCCCTGTGGTGAGTTTATGAAAATTGTAACTAAAGATTTCGAGAAAAGTGGTCCATATTGTACTGAAAGTATCCGCAAATCCTGGCGTGTCATTAACCAGCTCTCAGGTACAGGTAAGCTGTCATTAAGAGACAGAATTTGCAGTGTGTTGATTTTTGTTTGTTTGTTTGTTTTTAATCTTTAACTTATTAAAAATAAACACTGGTGCTGGGCAGTGGTGGTGCATGCCTTTAATCCCAGCACTTGAGAGGCAGAGGCAGGCGGATTTCTGAGTTCCAGGCCAGCCTGGTCTACAGAGTGAGTTCCAGGACAGCCAGGGCTACACAGAGAAACCCTGTCTTGAAAAACTAAAAATAAATAAATAAATAAATAAATAAATAAATAAATGCTGGCACTTTTTGTAACTTTTGTAAATAATTGAATATATTTGTTGTTTGTATGTGTATATATATATGATGTATTATATGAGTTCGTATTGGTTTTTATGTGTTCTGTATGTGTCTGTTAGTATGGTATGTGATTATTGTTGTGTTTAAGCAGTGTGTGTGTGTGTGTGTGTGTGTGTGTGTGTGTGTGTCAGAGGTTGACTTAGGGTTCCTTTCTTCTACCTTCCCCCCTTTTTTCTTTTTGAGACATAGTCTCTCAATGAACCTGCAGCTCATCAATAGAATAGATAGGCTAGTTTGCCAGTGACCTTTAGGGATCTGCTTATCTTTCTGCTCCTTAGCTGAACTGGAGTTATAGGTACACACCGCTACTTCTGGGTTTTTATATGGGTTAATGGGAGTTTAAATTCAAGTCCTTCTGTTTGCATAGCAGATACTTTACCTACTGAGTGACATCCATAGCCTAACACTGCCACATATTAAACACACACACACACACACACACACACACACACACACACACACACTAATTACATAGACACATAATATATATATAGGGAATCATACCAATCAGAATGTATGAATGAATAAATCTTTACAAAGTAAGTGCTTAGTATTGGTAATATCCAGATCAAGAAAAGACAAAACTACCATCAACAAAAAAAGGACAAAAGGACAAAAAAAAATCTCGTAAGCCCTCTGCTGCTGACTGCAGAACCTCTTCACACCTATACCACGATCCCCTGTTGAACCACAGGCTGATTTTCTGATTCTCCCATCCTAGCATGACACTTGTATAGTATGTAGAATTTTGGTTTTGGTCTGCTGTCTTTTGTGCAATATTCTAATTATTAAGAGTTTCCATTTGTTTTATTTAGTTGTAGTTTATGCATTCTTTTTTTAGTATTCTCATATATTTCAACAGTATCTTAAACTGGGAAATAATGCTAATTTTGCTAAATTCTATGGGTTTATCTAGTTGCTCTAAAATATTTTATTGAATATTGGATGTTTTCTGTAATACCAAATGATGAATAAATGACTGGTTGACCTATAGATTAGCAGTGTGTCCTTTTGTCTGCAGGCAGTGGTCTCCAGTGGCTCACGAACACTCTTCACCTATGTAGCCCCTTGACTTCTGAGACAATCTCAACTTTAAAAGGATGGATAGCTGAGACCTGGGTGAACCTGGCCATGGTGAACTACCCTTATGCATGCAACTTTTTGCAGCCTTTGCCTGCTTGGCCCATCAAGGTAACAAAAATGTCGTCGTCATTTTCTTCTTCATCCTTATCCTCCTCCTCTTCCTTCCTCTTCTTCTTTATAACATATTTTTTTCTCTTTTTTGATATGCATTCTCTGACTTTCAACATCAAAAAATAAAATCCCAATTACATAGGGACTCTGTAAAATTAATGATTATGGGATGGAATCCTGGGTTCTACAGCTTTCTGATCATGTGACCTTTGGCATGTTAGTTAGCTATGTCTTTTCACCTCAGTTTTCTCATTTGAGAAATGAAGACAAATCTTATCAACTACAGCGTTGTGGGAATAAGGAATAAGACCAATAGTTGGTGCTGATAGGATCACTACTATATGCCAAATTCTGAATGTACTTTGCATATGTAATATATGCCATTTTGTGATGTATGTATCGTGCCTAGATCCATGTAATGCATTAACTAAGCTTAATAAGTGGCAACTTTTGTTATAGCACTGAGCATAGTACAGTGAGCTGTTAAAGGCAGTCTAAATGCTACACTTGTCATGGGTGATCTCCATGCCAAACAGCAGCATGCAAGATTGTCTCTTCCTGGCTGTGGTGAGTGAGTGGCCTGGATCTACTGCTTACACTCACTCTGTGCTCCTAAACAAGGGGACTTAGTCCCCAAGGCTCCTTGTCTTCCTCTGTACACAAAAGTAAATGCATAGACTTCTGCTGAGGACCATGCAAAATGTTAGATTTGAAGACACTTGAGAATCATACATTATGATCAGTTTATGTTCTTTTTCCAGAGTGAAAACATACTACACTCATTTTCAATCTTTCATTAATGCTACAGGTTTTTGTTTTGTTTTGTTTTGTTTTGTTTTTCACAGTGTAGCCTGACTGTCATGGAAATGACTCTGTATTTTGAGGCTGGCCTCGAACTCACAGAGATCCACCTGCCTCTGCCTCTCCAGTATTGGGACTACAGGCATACGCCACTATTTCCCAGCATGCTAAAGTCATTTTCATGGTAAAAGGATTTACTACGTATGCTCACCTTTAAACATTTCTTTGTTAAGAAGGTCTCTCTTAGTTTTAAAAACCAAGTCTGGCAGAGTTGATGGTTAAGGTTTGAGGATGTAATGGAAGGGATTTCAAGAGTGAGTATTGGAAATGAAATTAGAATTAGCCACGTGAAAGTAGGGTTTCAAAAGTATCAGGCCAGCCTCCAGTGTGATGGCCCTCTCGGTACCCTCTGACATGCAGCGCTAACTCTCTGACCCTCTAGACTGCTTGTCTTGAGACAGGGTCTGGCCTTAAAGTCCCCCTGTTGTCCAGGCAGGCCTACAGGTACTTTTAATTTAACAGTCCCCTTATTAAAACTTAGTAGCTAATAATTAAAACTTTGGCCAGGGGTTGGTGGTGGCGTACGCCTTTAATCCTAGCACTTGAGAGGCAGAGGCAGGCAGATTTCTGAGTTCAAGGCCAGCCTGGTCTACAGAGTGAGTTCCAGGACAGCCAGGGCTTTACAGAGAAACCCTGTCTCAAAAAAACCAAAAACCAAAAACCAAAAACAAAAAAACAAAAAAACAAAAAACAAACAAACAAAAAAAAAACTTTGAAGCATCCATTTTCTATTGGAGTTATTTACTTTATGTTCAGTGGGTTCCACGAAGAAACAGTTACCTTAAAATGTCATTTTTTTGTATGTCAGCTCCATTATCACCTTTTAATTTGCCTTTTGAATTTAGCACATTAATTTATATTGCCTACTGTTAACAGAAGCTACATGTGCATGGAGAAATAATTACAGACTTGATATGTAGAACACAAGAAGAAGAGAAGGGGAAAGTAGAAAACCCTCTGGCATTTGACTGTTCAGTATACATAAAAGCCACTGAGCCTTTTCTCAGCTTTTGTTTTTTGTTTTTTGTTTGTTTGTTTTTTTTGAGACAGGGTTTCTCTGTGTAGCCCTGGCTGTCCTGGAACTCACTTTGTAGACCAGGCTGGCCTTGAACTCAGAAATCCGCCTGCCTCTGCCTCCCAAGTGCTGGGATTAAAGGCGTGTGCCACCACTGCCACCACCACCACCACCACCACCGCCTGGCCTGGCTTCTTTTCTCAGCTTTTTAACAATATTGTTGTGGTTTTTTTTGTTAAGTAGTATGTGGGTACTTAAGTACCCATGTGGGTACTGAGAACTGCTGAGCCATCGATCCAGCCCCTGAGGGTCATGTTCAGTATAATAAATTAGACTCAGACAAATGCTGCATGTTTTCTTTATATGGAACCCAGATTTAAATCTCTCTGTCTCTGTGTCTCTGTCTCTGTCTCTCTCTCTCTCTTTCTCTCTCTCTCTCTCTAAATCAAAAGAGGATCAAGAAAGGAGAGGACAAGACCCTAATAAGCCAGGAGTGGAACTGTAGAAAGAGTCATAAAGTACATGTGACATGAAAGCAGAAAGTGTCTATTAAGTACATATTAAGTACTATGAGCCACAGGGGCTGCCACTCATAGCCACTCATAACTCTAGTTTCAGCAAATCAGAAACTGATACCAGATATGGATGTGGTACACAGGTATACATGATAGATGAAACACCTATATACATAAAATAAGATAAAATTTAAAAAAATGACTGTTTCCAGTTTTCTGAAATGTCATGATTTTGGTTTTCTTTATGGCTGAATAGAATTGCATATTATTTGTAAATACCACATCTCCACCATTCCTCTGTTGGTGGGCATGTAAGCAGATTCAATTTTTAGACATTATGAATAGTGTAGCGATTAACAGGGATTTAGATGTGTACATGTGTCTTTGTGATATGCTTGCTTCCTTCCTATCTTCTGGGTATTTAGCCAGGAGTGGTAGAGCTGGAGTTCTAGTCTGTCTTTTGAGTAGCTTCCTTACTGATTTGCATGTGTCTGTTTTACTATCTATTCTTGCCTGTGGTAAATAAGAGGTCCTCTTTCTCCTTGTCCTCACCATTGTCAGCTGACAATTGTTATCCTTATCATGCCCACTCTGTCTCAATGAAATGAAATCTCAAAGCAGTTTTATCAAGTACTTATTGGCCATTTGTCTTCCATTCTTCCTTCTTCCCTCCCTCTAATCCCTTCCTTCTTCCTCACCTCTTTTACCTTTCTTTGTGTTAGCATACTCAAAGAGGGTTTGTTTTCTTTTATTAGCTTAGCTTGAAAGCTTTAAACCCACAGATCACTGGCAAGAATAGTTTCATAAAAGATGATATGCATTCACCAGGACTAAACAAGTACTAATATTTTCCAGTATTTTAAAATTATTATTACCATTTTTACTTTTGAGACTATCTCATTTTCCTCTTTCTCTTTGCTCCCTTAACTCTTCCCATGTACCCCCCACCCTTGCTCTCTCTCAAGTTCATGGCCTCTTTTTCTTTAGTTGTTGTTGTTGGTGGTGGTGGTGGTGGTGGTTCTCGTGTGTGTGTGTGTGTGTGTGTGTGTGTGTGTGTGTGTGTGTGTGCGTGCATTCCTAAATATATAATTACAGCCTGCTCGCTCTTACAGTGATACTCTATGTAAGTGTTTTCAGGACTGAGCATTTGGTGTTGGGTAAACCAGTTAGTGTGCTCTTCACTGCGGAAGACTATTCTCTTGCTCTCAGTATTCTTTGTTTTTCCATCCTTCTTCCTGACCTATATACATGGGTCATTTGCATTTCTTCTTTTGAAGTTGTGAGAGTTACCTCTCTTATCACTGTGCCTAAATACCTGTCAAGAAGCAACTTAAATGAGAAAGACTATATTTCACCTTATCTTCAAGGGGATACATTCCACCTTGGAGAAGCAGCCGCAGCTGGTCACCATGTATCCTCCTCAGGAAGCAGTGTAGGCCCCAGCCTATGGGCTGGTGCTGCTCATATTTAGGGTGGATCTTCCCTCTTCAGTGAAGTCTCTCTGGAAACACCTTCATATCCATAGCCAGAGATGTGTTTCCATGGTGATTCTAAATCTGGTTAAGGTGACAGTGAAGGTAAACCACCAGAAATGACTGTCTGGATTTCATTGGCACATGTGATAACCTCCAGATTTCAATTCCAGTTTTGTTAGTTAATTCCCCTCTCTTTTCTTTGCCTAGTTTGGCTAGGTGATTTGTCAATCTGGTTTGTATTTTTTTTTTTCCCTAAGAGTAAACTCCTTGATTGATTCTATGAGTTTTTCTCTTAATCTCCATTTCATTAACTCCTGTCCTGATCTTTATTATTTCTTGCTATCTGCTGCTTTTGGATTTGTAGTTTCATTTTTCTAATATCTTAAGGTATGGCATATTATTTATTTGAGATATTTCTGATTTTTAAATATAAGCATTCATAATTCTGACCATCTAGAACTGCCTTAGTTGTATCCTGAAGGTCTGGTTAAGTTGTGTTTCCTATTTTATTTGATTCTAGAAGTTTTACCACAATCCATCCCAATTTCCTTTAGACCCACTAGTCATCCATAGTCTAATGCTCTCTCTTCATGGAGTCCTGACATTTCTCTTGCTTTCGGTTTCTAGTTTTCTTGCACTATGATCTGGTAACATGTAAGAAATTATTTTGAATCTTTAATATTCCACAGATTTGATTTGAAGCCTAGAAAGTGGTAATTTTAGAGGTTTTATGGGTAGTAGGAGTGCTATAATCACAATGCTAGGGACACCGAGAGGAGTGACCCCCCCCCCCACACACACAAGGCTAGAGAGCTATCAAACAACAAAAAGGGAATGTTATCTTGATTTTTATCATAAAATGTTGATAAACATCTTGATGCTTAGTTATAGAAATAATATTCTATAAATTTATGCTAAGCCCATCTAATCTATGCTGTAGTTGAACTCTGAGGTTTCTTTGGTATATTTAGCTTGGAGAACTTATCTAAAGATAAGAGGGGGAGGGAGGCTGGCGAGGGGGATAGGTGGTTAAGAATGCACACTGCCACATCAGACCACGTAAGATGTAGAAATGAATACACTTTGTCACACATGACAATAAAACTGAAGATGACAAGACAATTGTAGAATGAGCTGTGATGTTGAAAGTCCTTTAGGGTTAAGTGCTGAAATGATGAGTAAGATAAAGGAGAGAAAGAGAAAAGAAGAAATGTAGGGAAAGTAAAGTTGAATAAAGGAATGGAAGATAAAGGAATGAAGAAAGTGTTACGGTGGGAATAGAAAAGAGCAGGATAAGCAAAGCAAGGGGGAAGAACAGTAAAACGTTGCCCACTAACAAGTAAGTTAAAAAACAGAATTAAGTAAGTACAAGAAGAGAACGAAAAGTATAAAAATTAGAATATTTTTTGAAAACATTAAGTAAAATTCAGAATATACTGAAAGTCGGGAGTATGGAAAGAAGGAAACACAGGGCCAAAAAAGTAAAGAGCCTAAGGAAAAGAAATAGTGTCACCCAGTAGTGACATAAAGTAGATTATACAAGAAAGGAACAGCAGAACTGCAAGCACAGGGAAGCAATAATTGCATTGAGAATGAACAGAAGGAAAAGCACAGAGGAAAAACAATAGAGAAAATGAAGGAGGATGAAAATTCAAAAACAAAAACTAGGAAAAAAAGATCAAATATTGGATGTTATGTGGTGAAATCCTGTTTTTCAAAGAGACAGTAAAGCAGTATATGGTGACTCATCTTTGCAATCTCAATCTAGGGATATGGAGACAGGTGACCGCTGAGTCTTGATGACTAACCAGTCTGTCCTACTTTGTGAGTCCCAGGCAAGGAAATGAGATGGATAATACCTAAAGAATGGCACCCAAGGTGGCTCTCTGGCCTATACATGCACACTTTGACCCACATGCACGCACAAATACCTATACAAGCAAAATTTCATAAATTTTGCATTCTTATGAAAATATAGACCTTCACTCAGCAAAGATTTAGCTATTATAGGCTTTGGTAAGCACCGAGGAGATGTTCTGAATTCTGATGTGTGCAGGACAGTGGTGTAGGCGCTGAGATAAAAATAGGAACACAGTGTAGTGAAGGACAGAGGAGAAGGGAGAGGTTTAGTTCTCCCAGGCTGGAAAACACACACAGGCGACATTTGAGTTGTTATAGTGGGTGAATTGGTGAGCCATTTGTGGATTTAATTAGTGGGAAAAGGGATTTGAGGAAAGGGGGAAAGAGGGTGGAGTGGTGAAGAATGGTTTACCTGGCCCCTGGAGCAAAGGCAAGGAAAAAGGAACCGGAATCAGTAGAGAGTGCCTTGCATAGCATGCAAACGACTGACTTATTTCCCTACCCTACAGAAAAAGTTAAAGGTTTTTCCTTTGAGAGAGGAAATTATTCTTCAGAAATAGAACTTTTTAAATACCTTAAGATGTTTATCAGCATTTTATGATAAGAATCGAGATAGCCTTTCCTCTTTGTTACTAAACCAGTTTTCTACTCATATCTGACTCTTCCCATGTTTATCTCTTAGGAGGTGTGCCAATATTTGAAAAATCCTAATGTATCTGATACAGTGCTGATGCAGAATATTTTCCAAGCTCTGAATGTATATTATAATTATTCAGGCCAAGCAAAATGTCTGAATATTTCACAAACAAGTACAAGCAGTCTGGGCTCCATGGGCTGGAACTTTCAGGTGAGCAGGGTGATTTTCCTGAGCTCAGTGTGCTCTTTCCTGATACTATTGTACTGTAATATGTTGCCTGGCATTTTCTACCTCGCCTGCCTCCATGTCTGGCCAATGTAAAGTTGCTACATGACTCCCTCCTTCCTTCCTCCTTCCTTCCTTCCTTCCTTCCTATATTTAATCATCAGCAAATGTATAATGAATGGTTTTCATTGGTCATAATTTCTTATGTTTCAAAGATATAAAAATAAATAATTTATATGACTCTTACCATAAAATGTAGTCTGTTGAGGGAGATAGATAGAGTAACACTTTAGTAGACCTTGACAGGTCCTGGAAAGGAAGCATCATATGGACACATGAAAAAAAGGGGAGGCTAGCTTGACTTGGAGTCTCTTTTCCATCACCTGCACAGTAAGACTCTCAGGGTTTTCTTGAGGGCCAAATATGGTCAAAGATGTGAAAGAAGACTCTGCAAAAGGAAGGAAGGAAGGAAGGAAGGAAGGAAGGAAGGAAGGAAGGAAG
>JADRCD010189034.1:3917-19521 GCA_019843815.1 Montemys delectorum | reverse complement strand
AAAAAAAAAATATCATAAGCAGGCTATGAGACTAATCGACATTCCACAGGCAGGGTATTTACAGCAACTTTCTCATCAGCAAATATGTTTGGCAACTGTGCCTTCTCTTCCTGGTAAGGATGTTCTCTAAGAAGTCCTGTCGGCAGAGTGGGATGTGGTGCAGGAACTCCACCTCATCTGGCAGAGTGCATCTCAGACTCATTTGAGAGTACTACTGTTAACAAACATGGTGTCCTAGAACCCTCGTTTTTCACACTGTATCGTTTAGTCTGCTTTAGAGAGGACAGCTTAGAATCACAGCCCTACCGAAGCACCACTACGGGGAGTCTTGGATGCTGATAATAAGCCAAGCACACTGACCTCTCAGAGAGGCCAGGAGAGGCACCTGACAGAAGAACGTGCAACAGGGTCATGTGGTTCTGCACTCACACAACCATGTCAGGGATAATGTTCACTCTCAACTGGACTGGATTTAGAATTACCTAAGGAAATGGGTGTGTCTGTGAGGGTGTGTCCTAAGGAAATGGATGTGTCTGTGAGGGGATGTCCAGGAAGGTTTAATTAAAGAGGAAAGACCAATTATAAATGTGGGTGGCACCTCCCGTTAGACCTGTTCCTAGACAGAGTAAAGGAGGAGGGCCAGCCGAGCATCAGTTCTGCCTCCTGACTGGGTACAACGTGACCCGCTGCCTCAGGCTTCCTTCCGGACCCTCCTTGCCATGAGGGCCTTTATCCTCTCAAACTCTAAGTTGCTCTGGTCAGGAATTTTATTTCAAAAGCAAGAAGAAGACTGGGGTACCATGGCTAGTGTTTCTGCTCTGGCATTTGGTGAGAGCGATCACGGATTTTAACAAGAGAAGCGCAAAGCTGGCAAGTACGCGTTCTACACTCTAGTCTCAGCTCAACCAGGGTAGAGGGGTTCCTTTGTCTGCATGCCTTTCTTCTTTCTTTCCTTTCAAGTGACACACACTCTCCTTTCAGATGGCCAGGGTCATGACAGGTTTAAAATTCACAGGCTATGAGCCATCACAACGCATTCTTAAATTCAGCAAGTAGAGGACTCTAAGTCTGAAATCCTGCTCTGTGAGCACAATAGAAGCAATACTAAAGCTAGGGAAAGTCCGGCATGTGTATTCAGTCAGGAAAGAGATGCTACTGTCAGCAGGACTCTGCAGATGAGACCTGTCAAAATGAGGCTGGGTCTTTCTAGATACTTGGCACTGCAGAAGACAGACTGAGACCGCCATAAAAAGAAGAGCCCACAGGAAGATGTAAGGAGGCATCCACATCAAAACAAAGCTCCAGAAACAGAGTACTCCACTGATTTTTGACAAAATAACTTAATCCCTCACGACTAAGAGAGCCCTTGGGCTGAGGAGAGGTTGCAAAACGGTCATGTACAATTTTGATCTAAATGACTATGTCCATAATTATTTCCCCAACACCAGAGCCATCTTTGCCGTGGCCTTGGTATATAAGAGAACATTTGTTCCCTAGCTGCACTAGACAACCTTTGTCTTCTTACATGAAACCTCGCCTGTTTATCTGAAATAGCTGTGTTTAAACAGTGTCCTCTGCAGAGGTTAGAAGTCTCTTTAAGGCAAGGACCACATTCCACCGATCTTTAAATCCCTAACCCAATACTTGGCACATAAGGAACTCAAGTTTATTGCACACGACTATCAAACACTTGCTGGTCTTATTTTCTATACAGAAAGGGTAGAGAAACAAACAAGACAGAGTCACTGCCCTTGGAAAAATAAACGCGTGCTCCCACTGGATCTCACTCAGGCATCTGGTCAATCCAGTCATAACGAGATCACAGAATCCACAGCACAACACAGACAACACCAGTGGTTCTCAACCTTCCTAATGTAATTCTGTGAGCTTGTAATACAGTTCATGTTGTGGTGACCCCCAACCATAAAATTATTTTCACTGCTACTTCATAACTATAATTTTGCTACTATTATGAATCATAACGTAAATATCTGATATGTAGGAGATCTGATACTCGAACCCCGTGAAGGGGCATTCCATAGCTCCCTAACGAGGTCACAACCTCTGGCTGTGAACCACTGTTCTACACTGCCTGCCAAGTCTTGCTGGTTTCAAGGTGGACGTCACAGCTTTGTTATCAACTTTGTGAAGACTCCGGATACAAAGTTTATGTTCAACATCAGGATTCAAACGATCTAACTGACTGAAGGAATTCTACTTCAGACTTTTTGTTTTCCTCCTGTTATTTGTCTCCCCTATTTAGATCCAAGTTAAATGGAAAGTCTGGCTAGACTCCCTTTACTCTCCCCACTGTTTGCAGAAGCTTTTGGACGGCTTCAACGCAATTTAAATATTAGGTTTTAAAACTGAGAGTAGCAGGAACCTACACAATTGTTTCTACAAACCTCTAAACATCCATGGTTGTTTAATAACGGAAAAAGATACACTACTGGGCTGACAGAGATGACCAGGCAGTTATAAGGCTGCCTCGTCGTCTCCTCTCTATCCCTCTCCTACTAAGGTTTTATTTCATTCCTTGCTGACACATAAGCTCCAAGAATTTGCCACTCTACTCATGTTACTTTGGTTTTTATGAAACAAAAGCCTTGTCTTGGTCTCCTCTAAATCCTAAATGCCACACACCTGAAGGAAAAATACAAAAGCCACACACTGATGACTTTTCTGGTGTGCGAACTCTTTGATCCAGCGGTTCCGAGGATTTGCTGGGCCCTTCGTGGTCGCTTACTTCCTTCCCTCCTATGGGTCACATCTCATAGCCTTCCTCAAGGCACTTGGTGTTCACACAGGTCCTCTTACCCAAGCCTCACAGATGGGCTTCTAGAACCAGATTCAGAAGACATTTGACAGTGACTTCTCAGGTCACGTATTATGTAGCTTTCTTAAAATATTAAGCTCAGCCGGGCGGTGGTGAGGCACACCTTTAATCCCAGCACTTGGGAGGCAGAGGCAGGCAGATTTCTGAGTTCGAGGCCAGCCTGTTCTACAGAGTGAGTTCCAGGACAGCCAGGGCAATACAGAGAAACTCTGTCTTGAAAAACAAAACAAACAAAACAACAACAACAACAAAAAATAAGCTCAGCTTGTTAGACTTAAGACTCAAAAGCAAGAGTCACATTTCATGGGATGACCATTTTATCCTATTTATAATAGTGTAGCTTTGCAAGACACAGAACAAAAACAATCCCGGAACGTCCATGTACACATGGCACTGAAGTAGAGGGCAAGGGGAAACAAACAAACTGTATGGAAAGACTGGGTCTGGTGATCAAATTCAATCAACAACCTTCCAAAATACTGTTTTGGAAATGAATGTGGCAGGCACTGTGCTATGTGTTAGGACTCAAAGGTTAAAAAGTCTTTGCCATCAAGGTTGTAATGGAACAATGTTGGGTACAGAAATAACACCAATGGTATACAGACAAACGGACCACGGAGGAGCACTCAGAAAACCCGCAGGCTGACAACAAAGAATCAGAGAACCCTTTGGTACGGCCTTCCCTTAGTGTTTCATCAGATTTGACAGAGGCGAGAAGATGTCTCAGACAGAGGAGCTGGCACAGAAAAAGCCACAAAGGCTCCCAGAAGTACCTATTTGTTCCCACAGGACAGTGAGGCCTATATAGGAAACCGAGGAGGGCAAAGGCAGCCCTGGGCTACCACCAACTAGATGTGAGTTAACACTTGTTTCCTTTCAAATGCGCAGAAAATGTACAAGTGGAGTGGGTGACTAGTAAAGACAGTATCATAGAGAAAAGAGTATCTACATCATACATACATACATACATACATACATACATACATACATACATACATACACACACATTTCTTTGTGGCATATGGTTAAAATGACCATAGAATAAAAGGTCTCTTCATGGTGAGGGAAAAATTAAGCCTACGTGTTTCAAAACAGATTGCTAAATAAGAGGTCGTACTGGCAGGGGTGTTATCTCCTGAGTGCCACAGAACTGAGTTGGCAGTGGCCATGCCATGACTGCAGGTGCACATTTCACTGCAAGTTTGCAAAGAGCCTGGAGATGCCCTGAAGGCTTTCTCAAGTCCAGAGACTCAGACACCTGGAGTCGGCTTATGCAATGTATCTATCCATGCAATGAAATTTGGGCAATGACCACAACGCAGCAACAGCTCTGGCAGCTGCTCTACTCCTAGCGTGCTGTCTGCCTGAGTCATTACTGACCCCACAGTGGGAAATCTCCATCTTGGCTAAATACGGGTGTTAATGAAATACGAAAGGCTGGGGAGGCAGTGGCCATTTTTGAGAGGTAATTTTAAATTTGGTGCGAGTATTGATTTCTAACTCATTTACACAATCATCTTTTCTGTTCCCCATGTTCTACACGATCGACTTCTTCTGCAGGAATATGAGTTTGTTCATGGAGATGAATAGTCAGTTTCTAAGAGTTGTCACTGAGACACAAAACACTAGTTGAGCCCTGGAATAAAAATACTGGAATGTGCCCTTTGTGGAGTTAGAGATGAGGAAGGAGAGCTAGTTTGGGTAGAATGCAAAGGAAGATTAGGAAGCAATAAAAACGACACCAAAAGATCTATTAATTAGACAAACATACATGCCTCCAAGACAATTCTGGTTAAGTCTTGGTGGTTCTCAGAGTTAGCTGTTATCCTTTCACCAAGACAGCCTTCTTCAGGCTCTGACATCATCGATCCTAACCAGAAATATTTTATTTTTCAGAAGTGATGCCCGACTTCTCAATACTGAATTACCTCAAATCTCAAATAAACAAATCTCAATTTTGTATTTTTTTTTTTTTATAAAACTTATGTGTCACCATCATACTGAACTGTAGCAATGTCACACCTATTTCACAGACAAAGAAAAGCAGTGTTGTTTGGGCTATTACACCAGGGAATGGCTCTGTCCAGGGCGTGGTGATGATGTCACACTTACCATGGGACTACTGAACGCAGCCTGTCTGGAATGAGGCACTTCTCCAGATCCTTCTCCACCTACAGCAGAGGTGCTCCCGGAGTGCTGAGGCGAGGGCTTTCCCTGAAGTCCACTGTGAACTGTCCTGCAGCACTGGGTTCTGGGTCTCGCCACGTTGCTTAGAGGGTCTGTGCATTCCTCCTCTTCAGAGACAGTTTCCTGATAGGACTCAAGTCTCTTGGCTGTAGAACACAATTCACCATCTGAATCCTGCAGGCTGGATATGGTAGCTCCTAAGCTGAACATACCACCTCCTGTCTGCCCTAGCCTCCAAATTCCCCCCATGAGAATCCACGGTCAATAAATTTACCCCATCCTTATGGAGGAAAGAGGAGGGCACGGTGGCTTAGGAAGTGCATTCCTTTCCCATCTCTAGGTCTAGCCTTGTCTGCACCTCTATCCACACTCTTAGTCTGCTACCCCATGCTGATACACAACTCAGCCTTCCTTGTTTTAAATGCCAACCCCTCCACTTGTGATCTGGATCCCGTCCTCTGGGTCCTAAGGCACTTCCTCTTCACATCTGAATCTTCGGATATCAATCACCCTTCAACCAAGTTCAAGCCTTTTCTGTCTTAGCTCTCCATTGTTCCCTTCTCAAGATCATCTACAAACTTCATCTTGCCAAACAGAGTGATTGTGTGTGTGTGTGTGTGTGTGTTGTGTGTATCTCATTTGAAACTTTAATAATAGTCAACGCCTCTAGAAATATCCCTTTAGGGCTTCTGGCATCATTCTTACCTGTTTTCTCATCTACATTGATGGCACTCACTGTTCAGTGTTCCTAGCTGCCTTTCATACATGTTTATTTATTTGTGTGTGTGTTTATGTGTATGTGTGTGTGTACCCTCACACATATGAGGGTGTGTAGGGATACATATGTATGTATATACATGTGTATGTACATATGTATGTGATGGCCTGAGAACCTTAGGTGTTATTTCTCAGGATTCATTTGTTTTGTTTTGTTCTGTTTTTTTTTTTTCCCTTTTGTATTTTGAGACAGGGACTCTTACTGGTTTAGAGTTCACTGTGGAAAGTAGGATGTCTGACCCGTGAGCTCCAGGATCTGCCTGTCTCCATTTCCTCTGTGGTGGGATGTGGGTTCTGGGGATTAAACTGAGGTCCTCATGCTTGCAAGGCAAAGGTTTTTTACAGACTAAGCTGCATGTATGTATGTATGTATGTATGTATGTATGTATGTATGTGGTTGTCTTTTTATTATATTAGATATTGCACTTAGAGTTCCAAGTACCTACTCAAGTACTTTGACACTACATTATATCCCGTCTCAAGTGACCTTTCCTCTCATCCCTCAGTTATTTGCAAGCTTCAGGACTGCTTGCTCCTCTCCATCTACACACCTCTCCCTGGCGTTCTCATACAGTCTGGTGTTTGAAACAAAAAGTCTCTTTGCACAGCCTATAAACCTGTATACTGGTGTTATGTCCACCTGACACAAGTTGGAGTCACTAAAGAGAAAGAAACCCCAAATGAGACAATGCCTCTAGAAGATCTGGCTGTAGGCAAGCCTGTAAGGCATTTTCTTCATTAGTGATTGATGGAAGAGGAGCCAGCCCAGTATGGGTGGTGTCAGCCCTAGGCTGGTGGTCTTGGGTTCTATAAGAAAGCAGGCTGAGGGGTTGGGGATTTAGCTCAGTGGTAGAGCGCTTGCCTAGCAAGCGCAAGGCCCTGGGTTCGGTCCTCAGCTCTGGAAAAAAAAAAAAAAAAAAAAAGACAAAATAACAAAAAGAAAGCAGGCTGAGCAAGCCAGTGAGCAGCAGTCCCCCGTGACCTCTGCATCAGCTCCCATCTCCAGGTCCCTGCACCAGTGGAGTTCCTGTCCTGACTTCTTTGATGATTAAACCCTTTCCTCCTTCAGTTTCTTTGATCATGGTGTTTCATCACAGCAACCGTAACCCTAACAACTAGAACAACCTGCATCTTCAACTCTGACCTCTTATTAGAGTCAAGACGCATCCATGCAACTCTCCATAAGATTCTCGCCATTGGCTAGCCACAAGGCTCTACCATAGGACGGACAGTGGTATGGCTCCCACCTTGACCTCCTTCAGGTTTCTCCTCCTTATCAGGGAAGATTTCTCAGGTAGAGGCCATTATTTGCCACGGATCCTATTTGTGCCATTACCACACACTACATACCGTTTGTTTTTATTTTTATTTTTATCACCCTGTAAAATATACACTTGGAATGGTCAGAGAAACTCATGTTTCATTAATATGTTCTCAAAGTGAGGAGTAAATGAGTAAATAAATAACAGTGACCTTAAATTCCACATGGCTACAGTTGGACTTTTCTCTGGGATTCCTCATCTTTGTATAACAATACTGTACTGTCTAAATGGTTACCAAAAACCTAGACTCTGGATCCCTCACTGCTTCCTCACATCCAGAGGCTCACCAGCACATGACCATTACACATCAAATACGCACCCTGAGTGTCCAGACCTACTTCCACTACTTTAGTTGAGTTACCATCATCTTTCAACTGAACTAATCTAAGACCTCAAGACTAGTCTCTTTCCCCCTTTCAAATCTGTTCCTCAAATGGCAGCTAGAGTGACCTTCCTAGAAGCTAAAGCGGATGAGAACACTTCCTGATGGCCTCAGGAGCCCTTCAGAATAAACCCAGGCTCTTCGTCCTAGCTTAAATAACTCAGTATGACCTAAAGTTCCCTCTTTCTTCTACAGCAGTGGTTCGCAATCTGTGCATCACAACTCCCAAAAGACCACAGGAGAACACAAACGTTTACATTACAATTCATAATAATAGCAAAATTACAGCTAAGAAGTAACAATGTAAATAATTTTACATTCAGGGTCACCACAACATGAGGAACTGTGTTAAAGAGTCGCAGCATTTGGAAGGTTGAGAGCTAGTGCTCGATATTCTTAGTGTAATTCAGATTCAATGACCTTACTTACTTTGAAAGTGTGAAAGAGGGGCTGGAGAGATGGCTCAGAGGTTAAGAGGGCTGAGTGCTCTTCCAGAGGTTCTGAGTTCAATTCCCAGCAACCACATGGTGGCTCACAACCATCTGTAATGGGATCTGATGCCCTCTTCTGGTGTGTCTGAAGACAGCTACAGTGTACTCATATACATAAAATAAATAATTTTTAAAAAGTGTGAAAGTTCACTCCAGCATGAGGGACTGTAGAGTGGTTGATCCCTTTGTCATTCAGATCTAAACTCTAATGTCCACTTTAACAGGTCATGCTTAATCATGCAGTCCAAACTAGTCATCGAATCTTCACAGGCTACATCGTTTTTATTCTAATTCTCTGCCAGGTCCTGGTCACAACTTATCTATTTATGCATTTGCGATGATGCCTTTCTCCGATAGAATTCCTGTGAGAGTAGCTGTGTGTGTGCTCTTACCTATTATTAAAACATGCTTCAGAGGAACGGGCAATGAGAAGCCGCTTATTGGCTTGGCGGTTGTGCTTACTCAACCAAAGAGGGACTGAATAAGATACAGATTGGAGTAAAGTGTTTTATAAAGTGTTTTCACATTTTATTTATTGTAATAACTTTGTCATATTTTTATGGGAATGAAAAGCCTAAGGAGCAATATGGTAGCTTGATTTTGTTTTGTTTTGGTTTGGTTTTTTAGTTCTTTCTGTTATTTGTTAAGACAGTCTCATGAAACCCAACATATTCAGTATGCAGCCAAGGATAGCCCTAAACTCTGGATCCTCCTATCTCCACTTCTGAAGTGCTAAGATTAAAAGCACAATGTAAGTGGCTTTCAATAACCGTGCATTCTTTCTGAAGACCTCTAACTGTGATGACCTCAAGTTTTATACTTTTCATTTTTCCCAAATGATATAATTTCATCTTAGGTTTTCTCTGCAACCCTAAGATGGTCAGATACAGATGGTCATGCCATTTTTTATCTTAATTCTATTTACATACTGTATTAAATGTATTGGTTTACAGATGCAGAAACATCCTAACATCCCTGAAATGAAGACCTCTCACGTAGATATCAGCTCCCAATCAGACTAGTCATTAGGCATTTATGCTTTTGCTGGAGTGAATGACACTATACACCAGACCTTTCTTTATTGAATCATTTTGACATTCCTCTGAGTGGGAACTATTTTATAAATAAAGAAATAAACTTTATTACTTTGTCATCTCACAAAAACAAACTAGATTAGCCTTAAGACCAGATTTATTGGATGTAAGAGCCATGATTCTGTGACCTAATGCTATAGTATTTTTAAATATAGTCATATGCATGGCCAATTTTAACACATGTCAATCTCCCTGTCAAATTTCTATGAGCCCAATTTTTTTTAAATGTTATACAAGTATTTGGTAAACAAATAATGGGTGAATAGGAATATAAATGAAATATCTCTAGGATTAAGGGAAAGCTGTGGGTAGGGACTTACAACTATAACAGGTGCTTATTTTCATCAAAAGTCATATATTTGTGTACACACACATTCATTTCCATTTTCAAAAGACTTTCATCTGGCAAGAACTATTGTTTTTCTTTGCCCCTGAGGAAACTAACAGAGAGACTGAATATCTAATTATGATTAAACAGCTGACTGGAGAGAGAGCAGGGATTTAAATTTAATCTTCTTGCTTCTAAAGCCAGTACTCATCCCCCTATACTATAGGTCCTGAACTCTACACAGTTCTAAGAGGTTCAATAATTGTTTTTTGTTTGTTTTCCTTTTGTAGTATGGGTGGAACTGCATAACTTTTGGCAATGGCTACAGGCATTCAATAGGTAGACATCAAGTATGCTTGTCAACATCTTACTGTATACTTGACTGTTCATCTCAACAAAGAATAACCCAATCCAGTGAGGGAATAGTGCTGAGGTTGATAAAACTTTGAATACCTCAAGAAATTTATGAGTAATGGAATGTCATTTTTGAAACAACCAAACTGCCTCAAACCCCACATAAACGGGTTCATGAAGGTTCTCTGAGACATCACGGAGGGAATGAAGAACACACGGGTGGGTAAATTAGCATGACATCAAGTAGCTCAGATATCACTGCAGGACAAGCTTGCTCAATAAGTAGAACTTCCATAATGGAATAGAACAGGATGACTCAGCCTTTGCTCATATGGTGGAAAGTTCTACCAACATATAGGCCAAGAGAACTACAGTATGATTCAGAAAACAGAGTGACTCAGGTTAAACTTCAAGGCCCAGAGAAAACAATCAAAAGATGTCTGTGAAAAGCCAAGGTTAATATCATATCACAAAATGTAACATACTGAAATGATGATAAAGACCTTTAATTCCCATAGAGGAGCTTCTGCTTTAGTTCCGTGAAAGTCTAGGGAAAGGCCAGGAACTCCTGTTTTCTAACTCAACGAGGAAACAGTCTGCTATTGTTCTCTGTAGCTAAAGGTAGGTCATGCATTAAACAAATTATCTTTCTCATTTCTTTTCCTTATTAATCTCTATTGCGTTCTTTTACCATTGTCTTCTCAGATATTCTGAAACTTGTTCGTGGCCTACTACTTGCATTAGTTTGATATCTAAAAGAAGTAAGTCTGAGACTAAAGGAAAAATTAGCTTATCATAGTTTACAATGTGCTCTCCATAGGGCTGACACCAGGACAAACATAAAACATTCAGAGGAGCTTCTCCTGCACATCATCCACACATCTTCCCCCACACCACCCACAACATCCTTGGCATCCCATGTTTCACCTACTTTTAAACAGCACACTCAGTCAGCCGTCCTCCAACCTAACATCATCCAATATCACTGATACCCAAACCTCTGCTCTGAACTAATTCTCTATATACTTCATGCACTCTAAGAATGTCTGAGGTCCTGTCTCTAAAATACCAAATTACATCGGTGCAAAATGCATATCCAAAACTATCTGGTTGCCCGAAAGTCAAACCAAATTTGGAACAAGTATTTCCACATGTACATGTATGTGTATGTACATATTCATGCATGTGTGTGTGTGTGTATATGAAAATGCATAAGTGTGTGTGTGCACATGCACATGTGCATTCACTAGTGGAGGCCAGAGGAAGCTGCTTTAATTTTTGAGACAGTATATCTCACTGAGCCTGATTGGTTTGGATAGCTTGGTTGGCCAATGAGCATCATGTGTCCAGGGAAGCCATCTTTGTGCCTCTAGCAGTGACTTTACAGGTGAATGCCATCACATGGGGTCTTTTTGGTGGGTGCTGGGGATTTGAACTCAGGTCCTCGTATAGGCATTTTACCAAATGGGCCATCCCCAACCCTAGGAATATCAACATTAATATTACAATTAACATGCTATTTTTATAATTAAAAAAGGATCCCACAATGGATCATGAGCTACTTAAGTGGTAGACCTGGTTCTTCTTCTCAAAACAATAATTTAAAAAAAAAAAAAAAACAATAACAGCAACTCATATAGAAGGACTTTATCTGTGCCCTGCTCTGTGCATCTTTGCACAGATTGTCTCTATGAAGCAGAGAATATAATGGTCATTTTCTCGCCCTGATGCGCAGAGACATTATGTACCTTGCTGCATCCCACAGACTTTGCAGGTGGCAGAAATGAGACTCAGGCTTAAGAAGCTTGACTGCATAGTCCTTATTCTTAGGTAGTGTGCCTCAATGCCTCCATGGGTCAACAAACTTACAGACTGTGCATTAGAAAGGCATTCGCCAGACCATCCCAAATGAAGAGATCCCAGAACAGTGCCTGTCAAAACTGATCGGTTTATCCAAAGAAAAGTCCAAGGATACAGAAGCCTCTGTGATGGCACTTACTGGCATTCCAGGTGTCATCCTGAGACAGCCAGAGACATAAGAGAAAACCAAAGGGACTCACAGAACATGAAGAACATGTACTGAACATCATCAATTCATCAGTTACCAAAGGCATGTCATGACTCATGCTAACAGGAGAAATGGCATGAGGACACACTGAACCCTCTATGATGTCATTGTAACTTCTGTAATCTATAACTATCCTAAAGTGAAAAGTTTTCAATAGTCTCTCTCTCCCCCTCTCTCTCCCTCCCTCTCTCTCTTTCCCGCTCCCTCTCTCTCTCAAGTAGTCTCTTAAGATATGAGTGGCATTTTTTATTTTCATTTCTTTTCCTTTTTCTTTTTTAGAAGTGGCTTTTTGAACAGCCATGGTGGCACATGCCTTTCATCCCAGCACTTGGGAGGCAGAAGCAGGTAGTTCTTGTGAGTTCAAGGTCAGCCTGGTCTACTGAATGAACTCCAGGACAGCCAGCCAGGGCTTTTACTCAGAAAAAAAAAGGAACCTGTCTCAAAAATATTGGCCCCTAAATTTTGATATGCATGCTAACCATGTTAAATGCGGATTTTAATCACGGCTCCATAATTTCCAAACAGCCCAGGTGCTCTGGTGCAGCTGATGATGCCAGAACACGGGTCACACTTCCAAGTTGGCAGGTTTTAAACACATAAGAGTATTGCCAAATGCATTTAAAGCATTTGCATGTGTGACGGGGTTATTCTCGTGCAGTAGTAGTCTTTATAGAATTCTTTCCAAGGCAATTCTTCTGCTAGAAAATCCTGAAACACTGGCCACAGAAACCAGATACTGTTAATAGCTTTCTTTTTCTTTTTCTTTTCCAAGACAGAGTTTCTCTGTGTAGCCCTGGCTGTCCTAGAACTCATTCTGTAGACCAGGCTGGCCTCGAACTCAGAAATCCTCCTGCCTCTGCCTCCCAAGTGCTGGGATGAAAAGTGTGCACCACCACCGCCTGGCTTGTTAATAGCTTTCATTTCAGTGCAAATATTATGTCTTAAACTACATTCCCAGAAGAATCCAGCCTTACCCCCCAACAGCTCTGTGTATACAGCTGCATTAAGGAAGACAGTGTTAACCAAAACAGATGCTGAAATATCCATAGTACTTCACCACTTTGTACCCGTCAGCATCCAGTGACTGTACCATAGAATAGTAGGTCACTCGGCATCTCTAATCTCTAGAGCGGTGGTCCTCAACCTTCCTAACGCTGCAGCCCTTTAATACAGCTCCTCATGTTGTGGGGACCCGTCAACTATAATATTATCTTTGTTAGTACTTCATAATTAATTTTGCTACTGTTATGAATCACAATGTAAATATCTGTGTTTTCTGATAGTCTTAGGTGCTTGCTGCGAAAGGGTCATTCGACCCTCTCAAAAGGGCTGTCAACCACAGGTTGAATACTCCTATTCTAATAGGACCGATAATGCAGCATAAAACTCATTTTGCTGAGTTAATTATCCAGTACCCAAACCTGAAAAACTTCTTCAGGATTTACGTAGTTGGGGAAAAGTTACAGGCGGCTTGTGTAGGGATGCCGCACTCACCGTTCTCCTCGGGAAAAGTTACAGGCGGCTTGTGTAGGGATGCCGCACTCACCGTTCTCCTCGTGGCAGTAGTCAAACCCTGCTACACTGCACCTCCGAAACACCATCTTATTCTCAGTAAGGGTTCCTGTCTTATCAGAAAAGAGGTACTGAATCTGCCCAAGGTCCTCAGTGATGTTCAGGGCTCGGCACTGAATGGTCGAATCCATTTTCTCATTGTAGAGATCTACATCGCTCTGGATGAAATAGATCTGCCCAAGCTTCACAATCTCGATGGACACGTAGAGAGAAATGGGGATCAAGACCTAGTGAGGTGCAAATCGTTTCAAAGGGTTAAAGGCAGTGCAGCCTGGTGACGAGAGCTAGAGAAAGGGCAAAGGTAAGCCGTCTCGGCTAAGCGTGGCAGAAATTACCTGCAGCAAGATGATCATTGTCCAGAACACGTAGAATCCGGTCAGCACGGGTGATACGACACGGCCGTCCGGCTCCGGGATGTTGAAAAAGAGCATGTTTTCATACCTGCTCAGCCATATGCCGTGACCTTTAAGAAGCACACAGACACCAAAAGGATGCTACAGAGAGAGAGCATGTGAATAGAGAACCACACCCCTCCAGGATGCTACAGAGAGGGCACGTAAATAGAGAACCACACCCCTTAAGAAAAAACAGATGTTTGCTTTGAACACTAATTTTAAAACAAGCTCAAACTCAAAGGGCTACTCAGTCTCTTGTCCTTGATTCTCTCTGTCTCTCTATCTCTTTGTCTCTCTCTGTCTCTCTCTCTCTTTCTCTCTCTCTCTCTCTCTCTCTCTCTCTCTCTCTCTCTCTCTCTCTAAGGGCTACAAAGCCTCTCATCCTTGATTCATTCTCTCTCTCTCTAAATCTCTCTCTCTAAATCTCTTCCCAGGTCTCCAGTACTGAGGCAAAGCACAAGTGGATACACTCAACATCCGTGCTCATCATATAAAGGACAAAAGAAGAAAACATTCAGGAAAAATGAACAAACAAAACTCTCTTACGAAAACCAAACATGGATATGATTTTGGAAAAAGTAGAATAAAGTGATACTGACAAGATATGAGATAAATGAATTTTACCCACCCAGTGCACCAGTTAAACACATGACGATCAGAAGTAGGACACACCAGAGGACGTCTGTATTTGCTCTTCTCTCTAACTTACTGCGCTTATACCGTGGCCCACTGTTGTTGAGCATTGCTTTGGTTTCATGACCTGCATAGAAAGCACAGTACGTCTGAAAATGCACAACACACATGCAAGTAGCAAGCATCCCTGTTAACAAAATCTCTCTGGCTACCCATTCAATCAAACATGGCTGCATAACAGTTTGATCTGTTCATGTGGTTCGTTTTGGAGAACCAGGATCTGTGAGGTTAAGTTCATCTAGACACAGTTTACCTTCTGTAGATTCCATCTTGAGGAAATAAAGCACGTTAACTCATAGGAGGCAGTGAGAAGGTCACAGGAAAGGGAGGAGCAGAACGAACCTGCATAGACCACGATGCCCACAACAGCCTCTGTGTTTCTGATGGTGCACCCTCGGAGCAATAAATTCTCTTTGCTGAGGCCCACCCGTTCTTTATTGGAATGTTCCCTGCAAGAAAGGCAGCATGTAGATTTATTTTTAAATGGCAAAAGTGGGGAGGTAAAATAAGAGTCTGGAATGTTCTATACCCCGTGTGGTAAGTTTGACAGCTCACAGGAAAGGCTTCAAATCTCTGGCCCACTTGCTTCTGCTGTTGTAATGACCTGCTGTGCTAGGGAAAAGCTGCTACAAGTTGCAAATTCCTGTTATTTCTAGAAGTTACTGTTTGTCACATTCCATTACTACAAGAACTCAAAAGTACTCTAATTAAAGATCCTGGCTCGCTAGAACACACTGTATTTGGAGAATTTAGTTGATGAGGGAGACAGTCTTGATTTAGAAGAGTAGTCCTTTTGATTTGGCTGAAATTAAGAATCCTGCTGGGCGCTGACAATGGGTGGCTGCTCAGGCCATTCGAGGAAAGACTGGTGGGAAATGCATCATCAGAAGTGAAGGCTAACACCACCCAGCTGAGAGCAGGACAAGGCACATCAGAGGCCTCCTTGCTTACAGGAAAGGCGGTGAGGGCCCTAGATTCTTTATCAGAGAATTCTAACCCAAAGCCTGTGGCATCTGAGGCTTCTGTGAGGCCTCCAGAATCACAGGCAATATTTTGTTTGTATGTATGTATGTATGTATGTATGTATGTATGTATGTATGTATGT
>JADRCD010189032.1:0-14939 GCA_019843815.1 Montemys delectorum | reverse complement strand
GAGTGAGAGAGAGATACTAGTTGATAGACAGGTAGATAGGTGATCGATATCTTTCCTAATAATTCTCTTTTGTTGTTGTTGTTGTTGTTGTTGGACTGTGGCCTGCCTCAAGAATCAAGGAACTCTGTTAAGTGGCTATCATACTCAGGAGCCACACCAAAGGACAGTCACAGTTTTTGCAGAGGTGGGGATTGCCCTGGGACAGTCCTGTCATTCTGTTCCTTTCTTTGGCTTCTGTCCTGCCTAGCCCAGACTGGCTCTGTCATACCCAGGTCACATCATTCCCTTCCTGTCACTCTGGTGATGAGCCATCACGTCAACCTATCACTTCCCTCCTGACCTTAGTTCAAAGATGTACAAACTTCTGGGAGTCAAACCCAAACTACTGAGGTAGGATTTCCATTGATCAGCTCCACCATATTGTATTCTTCAAAGGAGGGAAGCAAGTTTCGTGTGTGTGTGTGTGTGTGTGTGTGTGTGTGAGAGAGAGAGAGAGAGAGAGAGAGAGAGAGAGAGAGAGAGAGATGTATAGTAGATATATAATACAGTAAAAATAGTTTCATGGACATATATGTCACATGTATATGTTATACAGAGTGATGAAAGGTGACAGGCATTTATTTCTAACTTTCCATTTTGAGTATCTATCTACTTCCACAATCACAGGAACCTTCTATACTAGGCATAGCATAGAGTCTATGTGCCAAATATTGTTCAGCTCAGACTTGATAGGTTTTATTCTATTTTTTTCCTGTACATCTGTTTTCTCATTCTTTGAGTGAACATATAATGACAGTGTATCAAAAAGAGAAAGAGGGGACAGCATGGGAGCTGGCCTTCTTGGCCTGAGGTGAACTCTGCACCCAGCACCCTGAGCTTCTGCCACTGAACAAGGCCCTTTTATGAGAACCAACCTCCAGCCTTCTGCTGTTGTGCCAGAGCCTCAGCTTCCGGCTCCATCAGTCTCCACTGATCTCAAAACGCCTGTTCACTGCTCACACGATGGATGGCCTTCTTCTCTTAGGCTCTAAGAACTCGAAGAGCTGGGGTTGGACAGCTGTGAAGAGCCCCGTGTGCTCACAGAGGCAATGGAGCTCCTGGTTCACCCAGAAGTGGAGAGGCAGCCAAAGTGCTAGATGGAATTTCTGTTCCATGCGTTGATGCTGTTAATAAATAAGGCTTTTTCTCTAAAGACCCAAAATCTGTCTGCTCATCTCAATACACAAAATTATTCATTTAAGAAGTCCTCCTCGTTGACATGAAGTAGGTAGGGACTTACTAATCATTAACCCCATTTTGCAGACTGGAAAACCCAAGACCTAGAAGGGAAGTGGAGCTTGTAAGCACTGGCAGTGCGGGTGTTTTGCATACCGACACATCATCCTACTTAAGGAGAAGGCAATCATAGCCCCCATGCTAGCATGGTAAATCAGGTACAGGAGCCTTCCGATAGCTCCCCAGGGATCTGTATTGAATCTATAGGGAGCTTTGTTACCATCTACCTTATCTCACTACAAACTCCCTGAGGACCAGTCTCAGCCCCAATCCTTCCCTCTTCTCAGTTCTCCTAGGACCTAGCAGAACGATAAAAGGACCTCTGACTTAGGGATCATCTGAACCCTTGCAAAACATCTTCTCGAGTCCAGGATCTCCTAGTCCAGTGAGGTTTCCAGGCCATCTTCTCTTGCTCAGTCTCCAACTGTCAGAGCTCCCAGCTTCCAGGTAACCATGGCAATCACCAACATTCACGACAGCAGTGACAGGAGCCTCGGCAGGCCCATTCTGACCTGCTCTGCTGCAGATGGGGCACCATCTTCTGCAGAGAGCTCTGGGCGGGCACGTAGCCAGCATCTACCCCTCGTATACCTGCTGCCTGTGTTCAGTGGCTGCTAGGAGAATCTCCCTCCCAGACTCAAGAGCCAGTGCAGGAAGAGGATGGACTTTGAGTCTCTCCTACTGTTGGAGTATGACGTGGGCCATATGAGAGCTAGGATGTGGTTCAGGACATAGTGGCCATCTAGGTGGGAGCTAAGAATGAAGACTTTTTCTCTGAACACCTACCACTTCCAGTCTTAGCCCTGCTTCCAGAAGGGTCCGCCATGGAAGGCTAGCTCAAGTGAATGGGGAGGTAGGAAGAGGGAAGAGGTGTTATGCCAAAAAAAATAAAATAAATAAATAAATCAGGAGCATGAACTAGCCATCCCATGTGCCCCTTACCCAGTGTTAAAAAGCCAAAGCAGAGCATCCTGACAAGCTGTGGGTGCTTGTCCCACAGCCACCACAGAATCTGCCATAGCTCTACAGCCTGGACCATGCAGCCTGCTAAAAGCCACTGTTATCCCCTATTTCCACACCCCTCTCCCCTTTCAGTTTCTTCAGTCTGTTCTCCAACCTCTTTCCAGTTCTCTCACAGTGGCAGAACATCTACCAGTCTGGCCTCGCTTTACTTCTCTGTTTCCCCCCTTCCTATTAACCACTCCAGGGTTATACAGGCCTCAGCAAGCATCCCATAGCCAAGGCTCACAAAATGGGGATGTGGGGCAGGGAGATGCTCTGAGAATCCTGCCAAAAACTAAGGATTTTCGGGTCCGGTTTCTTCTGAGAAATCTTTAAATGGAAAGAGCAAAGGTGAAGAAAATGAGTTTCTTAAGAACATCCCCTCCCCCGCTGCCAAAGCCCTAGCTTCTGGCCAGTCGGCTTGGCTTCGCAGCCCTGAGAGCCCAGTGCTGGTGATGTAGAACGTCACAGTGCTCCCTCTAGCGGTGAATGTCTCTCACAGAGTCTGCCGTAGCTCTACCGCCTGGACCGTGTAGTCTGCTAAAAGCTACTGCAAACCCCTGGCTCGAGAAAAACAGACGACTTCAGCTAGATCCCCTGACCTAGGAGAGGGCTCCACTCTATTCTACCCTGATCAGGCAAGTCAGGAATAAGGAAAACTGCCCAGCCAGCCTCAAACTGAGCTGCCCACCAAACAAAAACATCTGAGCTACCTCACCAAGCCAACTATCTAGTCTGCTGGCTTGTTTTGTTTGCTTGTTTGTTTGTTTGTTTGGTTGGTTGCTTTCTTGCTTGCTTACTTTATCCAGCATTAACTTCCTAGGATACTCTCCTTGAAAAGGCTCCACCCATATCCCAGATTTCTGGTACCTGTACATCATTGCTGTGTGCCCCACCTCAGCACTTAGAGAGGCCCTTTTGTCTCTAACCTCATTCATCCACAGAGTGGGTATCTGCTGAAGTCACATAAGAATCCTTTTAGCATATTTGCTGTGACTTAAGATGTTTCTAAATCCACATTCTCCTCTTGCTGAGCCTCTATGAATGCCCACTGAGCCGCATCCTGTCTCTACCCCTCATGCAACGTTTTCCCACTCTGCTGGTCACACCTCAGCTCTTAAAAGACAACCATCCCACCCCACCCCACCTAACTCATCTCTGGGTCAAGGTTCCCAAAGATTTAGATGGAAGATGGAAGGGAGGAGAGAGGGAAGGAGAAAGGGGTGATCAATTAGCCACATCTAATCAAAGCTGGCATTTGACACAAAGCCCCACTCACTCCCTGCTCAGTCATGCTGTCATCAGAGAGCCAGGCTGCTCTCACATTAATTCAATAAATTAATTAATTCGAACAGCTTTATTGAAATATAATTCACATACCATTAGAATTCACCCACTGAAAATATAATTCTGTACTTTTTAGTATATGCGAAAAGTTGAACGTCTATCACCCCCATCCACTTTAGAACATTTTCATTACCCCAAATAGAAATGCCACATCCATTAGCTGTCACTCCAAATTCCCTCTAAACTCCACAGCCCAAGGCTACGAGTAGTCTACTTCCTATCTACCTTTGACTCGGCAGCATAGCCGGACATCCTACGTGGCTGGCTTTGTTCCTGTACGTTTCAGGGTCCATCAATATTGCCATATGTATCAATCAACACTTCATTTTTTTATTGCTAAATGATACTCTATTGTTTTTATATACATACTGTTCATGCATTCATCAGTTGATATATAATTGGGTTATTTCTACTTTGGGCTATTATGAGCCAAATGAATACACATAAATGATGAATAATCAAATGAGTATTTTTATGATATTATAAACACATGCTTTCCTTTCTTCCTCCAAGAAAAAATAGACAGTCTACCATAAAAAATGGTCAGGATATGGCAAAATATAAGAGCATTGCAGGACATTTGTATTTAATTTTGGACTTCTCTGTATACTGTAGGATGTTAATTATTTTCAGATAACATCTATTCCTAACAGAAAACTTTGTGATAATTTTTTCATAACAATTGAGTCCATGTTTTTCTTTAAACAGCTGAGACAAAAACAGAATGAGTATAATAAATTTTAAGTGACAAACTTGCCCATTGTCACCCCTGTGGGGCTGCAGCCACGTCTAGAATTAGGCCAGGAAGGCTGTCTTGTGTTTTCCCTCAATCTTAGCACTTCTTCCCAAATGTCACCAGCACCTGCTTGTTTCAATTTATGGGCTCAAAATTCATGACACTGTTTTTGGCACGATGAAGGAGATACATACAATATTACTCTCATGAATCTCATGGGCCAGGCAGGGAGCCAGGCCATGGGGAAATGGACAAGCAGGTCATTCCACAATGTGGAGCACTGTGAGTAATACACAAGGAATCTATGCCTGGTCTATCACAGTGGGCAGAAAGGAAACTCCCAGGGAGTGGCCAGGCCGGACATACGAATAGAATATATTGCCAGGGGAAAGATGATGCTCACTGCAGAGAAGGCCAGAAGCAAGCAAATGCATTTCAACCAGATGGAAGCCATTAGAATTCTCCCATTGAGAATATAGTTCAGGGCTAAGGCTGTTTGCCTAGCAGACATGAGGCCCTGGAATCCATTTCCAGCATAGTAAAGGGGGTGAGAGAGAGGTGGGATAGTGTAGCCAAGAACAAGAACGAGGAAGAGCCACTGAGGAGGGAGAGTAAGGGGATGGAAGCACAGGGTCCCAGAGATGCTCATGAGCCTTGCAGACCTCTACACAGAATCCAGACAGTATTCTAAATGTAACAGGAGTCCAATGATGAGTTTAGGCAAGGTGAGGTTCTGGTCCAACTTCCAAGAAGACTTCCATATAGAGAATGAACCAGAGAGTAGATTCTGGAAGCAGAATCAACAGGATTGCCAGGTATGTTGGCATACACCTGTAATCTCAGCACCTGGGAAGTGTGTGTGTGTGTGTGTGTGTGTGTGTGTGTGTGTGTGTGTGTGTGAGAGAGAGAGAGAGAGAGAGAGAGGCCACACTGGGATACATGAGACTCTCTCAATAAAATAAAATAAGCAAAAGAAAAATATTAGCAAAAGATCTGGCTAATGAATGGTCCAAAGGGAATGGGGCAGAAACAGGAGGGAAAGGCCACAGGAGGCTTCTAAATTCTGGCCTATGGGAGTGCTACCCTTGGGGGGGTTAATGATTTGAGGGGACATCCAGAGCTCTGTTAACAGAGATGGCGTTTAAAGATCTGGTGCAGCAAACATGTAGAGACTCCAAGCAGGTAGCTGCATACAGGAGACAGGAGCCCTGAAAGGAAGCCTTCCTGGAGAGGGAACTCGAATGGGGGCTGGATGAGGGAGGGGGTCAGGATGAGGCAACACATTTTTTTAGGCACGAGTATAGATGAGATTTCCCCAGGGGAGATCACTGAAGCATCTGAAGCTTTGCCTGTTATCTCTCAGGTGCTAAAGCAACGAGCCACTTCCATCCTTTTAGTGGAGGTGGGGTCAGGGGGACTCACAGACGAATCTGGCTGCTTGATGTGGTATACATCTCACAGTAAGTTTTTCTTCAGCCAATCATGAGCATCTTTCAACACAGGACACATAAACCATTCCCATTCCCTGGCCAGATGATAGTGAAACAGGGACTTGGCAGCTGGCCTGACTCCAGACAGCATGTAGGCTAGCCCCCAACATGGGAAGGAGAAAAAAAAAAAAACCTATCCTATCATAGTTAGATGGCATTTCAACAGGTTACCACAGCAACAGAGAAGTTATCACAACACAACCATGGCTAACCAGCCGCACAGATCAGGATGACACGTTTGAGACAATGAGAAAACAAGAGACTAAAATTCCATGTGTCGATACTCCAACATGAAAGAGAGAGCAGGTCCATCCAGTTCTGACCACTCACTCACCAGCACGCCCACCACCACCACCATTGTCACCATCATTATTGATCTTATAACAGAAGAGATGGGCTGTAATTTTTTTTTTAATGCTATGGAAAAATACCCAAGTCCTTATTTTCCAAAAGGACCATCATTTGCCCTGGCTCCACTGAAGAAAGATGGTATATTGTTATATTTCTGAGGCACAGCCACAAGCTTTTCATTAGTTTCCCTTCCTGTCTATAAGCAAAATGACCCAGCGGCCTCTCAGCCATGGAGACCCTGCCTGGGAGGGAGTGAGGCAGTAAGTACAAGCTGAACTGGAGGAAAAGAATTAGCTGGGGCACGTTCCAATTTGGCTTTGTCCAATCAGTCTTTGAATGATGAGGGTGATTCAGATATAAACGAACTAGTGTCAGTTGGGTTTTAGTTTATGGAGGGAAAGAAAGACGCCATCCATCACCCGGATGTCAGTTATTGATCACCATGATGGACCGAGACCCAAGGTGGATGACAGAGGAACAGGGAAGAGAGAAATGTGATGGCCTACTCCGCAGGAAATCAAAGAACACTAGAATGAAGGCAAGGCTCAAGTCCTCTGTAGAGCGGGTGGTCGAAGTCACTGCATATGCTCAAAGTTCAGTCCTTCTGGATCCCGAATGGTAGTGTACAGAGGGCAGAGGTTACACCTTCCAGGACAGAGTGGGCAGCCCTATGCAGAGAACACCTGGATTTGGAAGGCACCTTTAAGATGACTCAAAAATGAGAGGTGGCTCCCTATAAGCAGGGAAGAGATTAGAATACAGTTCCATAGCCCTTTAATTCCACAGCTAGAAGGAGAGGCTGGGTTTGGGGGAAGCATCAGAAAGATCAGTGTGAGTAGACACAGAAGGGAAGGGAGCCCAGAAGGCCAAGTGATAAGGGAAGTTCCCAGAGGAGGGACCAAACAACAACAACAACAACAAAACCAAAAAGAAAAAAGAAAAACCCTGCATTCAGATGGGGCCCAATTGCCTGTTTCATTCTGTGATTCACTCTGTCCCCAGGAGCTCCACAGTGAGCTCCACAGTGGCCTGTTCCAACTCCACATTTTTCCTCCAAACCTAGGAGGGCAGCCATGGCGGGTCTGAACCCTGATGCAATTTGTCAAAAGGCATATCTGACCCTTTTCTTTGAAGCTCTGAAATTGTAGGTGTCAGGGATGGGGGAAACAGCTTGACAGATTTACGTTTCCATCCCAAAGTAAAACCAGAACTCCACTGCCAGACCCATATCTGTGATAACAGATTCTTATAGAGCCATGCTTTTAGAACACCCACAGTCCGTATTTATTTGTAAAGACCACAGAGATTTCCCAAGTTATAGGGCTGTTCATTCACTGAAGGCTAGAACCAGAATAAACAAAACCTTGTTATTTTGTTTAAAATATATATATATATATCCAAAGAGGACATTTTTGGAATATTCTTGTTTGGATGTAAGCAAAGAGACACCAGAAATGAAGACAGTGAATATGAAACCTTCGACATATATCAAAGTTCTACTCTTGCATACTCAAAAGCACAAATTTTGGGCAGACAATTCTATATTAAGTGGGCTGGGCCCATAAAGAAACTGGGACTGGAAGGGTGGTCTGTGGACTGAGTCTACGTATGACATTTGGCTGCAAGGCCTTCTGTGAACATGTAGGTAGAGTATATGTCTTAGCCAACGAGGTCTGGAGCTATAGGAAACATGCTCAAAGGTGACTAAATGACCACGTCCAAGGGGCTCTTCCATCCATTCTGTCACTGACATTACAAAATACCATGGCATTTGGGAAATGACAGAGGGAACAAAAAGATATTACATTTTGGAAATTAAATTTCACTAAGCCAGTTCTTGGGGGGGGGGTCATTTTTCTTTTCCCTGCATCCCTTCTGCTGGTCTAGATTAAAGAGTTTGTTGCCTATTGGAAGAAGAGGGAGGCATGGGAGAAGGTCACAGAACATGCAGGCAGAATGTGGCATAGAAGTAGCCACAGTGAGTTTAAAAATCAAAGTGAGCATCCTCACCATGAGAGCAGAGCCAGGAGAAGAAGAAGAAAGGCAAAGAGTTCCCCAAGTCCTACTAGCACTTGGAACCTTTAGGGTAGTGTGAACTGGACAGACAGACTGACAGCTTTGCTAGGGAATCCCAGTACAGAGCTAGTGAACTGGACTCCCTGGCATAGCCCAGGAAAAATCAGTATGCTGTGCCGGGTGTCCAGCATGGTAGAGAATGGTAAATTAGAAGAGACTGGGGGAGTTTGCTAAGCCATCAAAGACACCACCCCCTCCTCATCCTCCCCTGACTACGAGGTAGGAGCTGAGAAGTTACCTGACACCGAAGGACTTGAGGTCATTCACCAGGCTCAGCTTCAGTCAAGAAAGTAAGCCACAGGTTTTCCATCAGCTGTCGCCAAACAATCTCACAGAAGAAGTGAACATGGATGCTCTGGGACAAGTAGGCACAGCCCAGAAAGTGGGGCAGGTGACCCCCCAACAAACTCAGGAGACATGGACATGTCTTAAGCCTAGACATCTTTTCAGGAAAGGTAGACAGAGGAGGTGGGAAAAAGCAAGAGCTTGCTTGAGAAGAGAGACACAGATCAAAGGGGGAGGGTATGAACTGTCACTGATTCTCCTTTCTCTGGGGCATTTTGATCTAGAAGAGATCTGGTTAATTGGCCTAGGAGGTGAGAGCAGTTGGCACGGGGAGGCATCTTTGCTGTCACTGCCATTTTTCCTACTGTCCCAAGAAAGCAAGATCAAACCAGTCCTGGCAACTTCCTAAGGCTTCATTTTCCTGCATCAATATTACTCTAGAAGCCCATCCTTCCCATAACCTGCAATAGTCTACAGCATCTATTATTAATAAAAAAAAAAAAGGGTATACACCACCACAGGAAATTCAGGATTGTGCCAACGGGCAAAGTCCCCTTGGTGACAGCAGCTTTATTCTAGTGCAGGCCCCACTTTGTTGAAAGAGAAGTCTAGCATCAGCCACAGGCAAGGGATAGATAGGGCCTAGTCTTTAGCAGAACCAGGTGCAAAGTCCAGCCGAGCACTCGGCACAACGAGGAATGAAGACCCAGACTGGAAATCACCGTAGACAAACCATAGAGACCAGCAATGACAGTCTGGAGAGACATGCTGGGGGGTTCCAAGAAAAGACAGCATTAGGGGTATGGGGGAGGTATTGTCTTCTACTACATACCCTCACTGAGAGTAGCTTGAGTACCCACTTCTGATAGCACACCACCCACCTTGCAGGGCTTGACTCCTAGAGAAGCAATGATAGCTAGCTCAGTTCCCAAACAAGCCAGCTTCCCTGTTCTCACTCCTTCCATCTCCCACGGCACACGATAAGAAGAGATAATGGATTCAAGAGCAAAGTACAAGCAGCAGAAACTTCGAAGTGCTGTACAAAAGCTAGCATAATTATTATTATTAACAGTGGGGTTTTCCCCCCTAGACACAGAGATATCAGCATGCACGTGTTGATGAACGCATAAAAAGGTGTTCTGCCTAGGTCCCTTTTTCTTTCATTCTCTCTTCCTGTGACCTGTGAAGTTCTCAGTGAATCAATTCCAGTGTGCAATTTTTTTTTTCTTATAGTAAATGAAGAGTTGCCCATCTCAGAGTCCCAGACCAGAGGAGGCCTTTGATCCAGACAGGTGGAACTAAATAGAACCACCCCTGGGCTAGTATGGAAAAGATAGGCAAGTATCGTGATAACCTCAGCCAATACTGCCTGAGGCTAACCCATCACATGGGGGTGAACTTAAGTCTGCAGTAATTCCTGAGGACATCTCTCGACCCACCAATGCCAATGCCCAGACATCAGGTACACACATACATCACAGATATCACAAGGGAGACATGGGGCTAAGGGAGATGTGTCACAGCTCTGGTTCTTTTTTTTTTTTTTTTTTTTTTTTAAAGATTTTTTTTAAAGATTTATTTATTTATTATATGTAAGTACACTGTAGCTGTCTTCAGACACACCAGCAGAGGGCATCAGATCTTATTACGGATGGTTGCAAGCCACCATGTGGTTGCTGGAATTTGAACTCATGACCACTGCCAGATTTAATACTTAACTTTGGATAAACCCCCTCTGTTCTCCGAACTTCGATGTCTTCATCCGCAAACTTAAGAAAGTGAGCAAAAAAAAAAACCTGTTGTGTGAACACACATATTAGGATCTCATCTAATCTCCTGGGCAATGCACACAAAACAAAATCCAGCAAAATAATCTCCACAATTTAGGAAAAAAAAAAAAAAAAAAAAAAAAAGAGCAGCCCTCCTCTTAATGAGATTCCAATGAGGTTAAGGCTGGCTTTTATTAGATTCTGCAATTGTTTAATGCTGTTAGACTAGTGTTTGCAGAATGATTAAAATTATGAATAAAATGTAAATAAATGATTCATTGAAATCCAAATCCAAAGAGGCAAGAGAACCACGGAGGCCCCAGAATGTGGTCTATTAGGGGAGGCAAGAGGCCGGTAGGTCCAGAACATGCAGGGATGGCTCACCACAAGACTCACCTGCGGCCTCAAGAACGGACACAAAGAGAAAGGGAGGGAGCTGGGCCCTCTCCCAGATTGTTTTTTTTTTTTTTTTTCAGAATTTACAACAAAATGCTAAATTATACTTGGCATATTTTGAGCCTATGGAGATTAGAAATCATCAAAGTTGATAATATTGTCTCACACACATACACACACACACACACACACACACACACACCTCTAAAAATCTTTGAAAATTTTGGTCTTTTTTTTTTTTTTTTGCAAGCATTTCTCTTTATTCCACTTGATATACCATGCAGTAGCAAGCTGTATAAACATTATTTTTCAAAAGGCTTGCAAAACTATAAAGGGATTGTGTCTTTTTTTTATTAGATATTTTCTTTATTTACATGTAAATTTCTCCTTCCCAGTTTCCCCTCCAAAAAACAAACAAACAAACAAAAACAACAAGAACAAATCCCTGTTGCCTCCCCCCTCCCCATGCCTGCCACCCCACCCTCTCCCACTTATTGGCCCTGGCATTCCCCTACACTGGGGCACAAAACCTTCACAAGGCTGAGGTCCTCTCCTCCTATTGATGATCAAATTTGCAATCCTCTACTATACACATGAAAATTTTGGTCTTAAGATATGGAAGAATGAAGTAAACCCTTGACTTCAGCTGTTACCTACATTCAGCCATAAGAAGCCGCCGGGCGGTGGTGGCGCATGCCTTTAATCCCAGCACTTGGGAGGCAGGCGGATTTCTGAGTTCGAGGCCAGCCTGGTCTACAGAGTGAGTTCCAGGACAGCCAAGGCTACATGGAAAAACCTTGCCTCCAAAAAAAGAAAAAAAAAAGCCATAAGAAGCCATCATCTAGGGTCCAGTGTATGATGGGCACTCAACAGATACTAACAAGGAGACAGTGGAGGAGGAAGGGGGAGACGGAAGGGGTGGGAGGAAGGGACATGGAGAGGGACAGTGACTGGAGTAACAGAAAAAGTACAAGAAACTCAGAACAAGAAGATTTAGTCCAGATTAGAAGTCAACAGTCCCTCCTGGAGGAAGTGACAATTTGACCAAGCAAAGTAGAAAGAAGCCCACCATTTCCACTCACACACAGATCAGTGAGGCTATTAACTGGCTGCCAGCAAAGCTCTCCAGTGACGTAACTTTAATCCGGCTGTGTGACCCTCCTAGCAACCCCATACCCAAGCTTTGGATTTCAGCCTTTCCCACTTTATTTCCAGGCTCACTCACTCCCCACCTGTCTCACTGCAGTTCTGGGTATTTGTGCCCCTGGAAGCTGCTTTTAGAAATAAACCTTTGATGTGAGCTTGTTTCCTGGGCATTTGTCTCTTTATCTACTGGGAACTCTTTTCATCATACGTCATCGTTGCTGAGTCTGAGCATATTAGGAATGACATGAGCTGATGAATTGAGTGTTCCTCTATGGAACAGGAAACTGAGGCACAGACTGACTTAGCCAACTCTACCGTCCCCTAGATCAGTCTGTTTCAACACACCTTAGTCAAAGGGTCGGAGGCTTGTCTTGCCCACAAATCTGTGACCTCTACAAGGTCAAAGACATGACCTTTCTTGTCCATAGCTATATCCCTTAGCACAATCCTCCGCTAGAGTATCCATCCATGTCTCAATAAATATTTGTTAGATGATGGAATAACACTGTTTATCTTGGGAGGTGATAAGGGAATGGATGCAAATGTGTTTCAGGTACGCTTATACTAGTATTACATATAGATGAAAGTAAACAATTATAAATACAGTATTCTAGCATCTAAGCCAATCAAACTCTAAATAGGAAAGCATCTGCCCTCCAGGTACCCAAACAGAGCATGCTGAATAGCACTGATGGCTACTACACATGATAAAGAAGCTGGGAAAGAACAGAGGTCCTAGACATCCTAGAGGTGAGCACAGTCCAGATCTACTGGTACCCTAAGACTGGAGGAACAAGAAAAGCCATGAGGTTTCTTGAACTGGGATTCAAACCACCCAGTAATGCCCAGAATATTGCTAGTCTATCTTGGAAGAGACAGGAGCATAGGGGTTGCAGCTTTTGCTGAACACTGGTCCAAGGCAGTGGGGAAGGGGGAAATACATTGACTTGTCATTGCTTCCTGTTCTCCACCTCTTTCCAGTACTCCTTAGCTAAACCCAGTCAAGAATCACTTGGAAGGCAGCTTTGATCTGCCAACTTCCTGCGACGTGGAGCTGAGCAGGGAGAAAAAAGGAACATCTCTGATGTGGTGCCATGGCTGACTCCAAACCCAAGACTTGAACTTGGGTCAGTATTTTGGGGAGACTTCTTCCAACACAATATATAAAAGTCATCGAGAGGAAGATTCTTTGAACAAAGTTGGAAGTAGCCAGTCCTAGATATGAGATTCCCATCAGAACTGGTGGAATGATGAAGAAACTGATACTACATGAGATGTTTGTTATTCTCACAGGAATTCCTGTGAGACCCATTGACTGCCCTGATAACAGACCCCAGAGTCACAAGGCCAGCCAATTTAAGAGAATACATTCTGTGGCCCTAAGAACCATTAAAGTCTCCTGTTGTTTCACCAAGTTTGTTCCACCCAAATAATAAAACACAGAGTCATCAACAGAGCCAGAAGGACCCCATGAGTGTAACTTGTTACCTGCTTCCTCTCCATCACCCTTGTTTCCAATGAGGACAAAGACAGCCAGGGACTAGAAGGAGCTTACCTGTGATCAAAAAGAATCAGTGTTGACCAAAGTCAACATTCTCATAGGAGGAAGGAGGTTAAGTGTATGTGTACATGTGTGTGTTTGTGTGGGTTTATGTTTCAAACTAAATGCTTCATAGTTCTATAAGAGAAAAAACTATAGACTCCAAGGAGAGTTGTAGAAAAGGTGTTAGAGAAAAGTGAGTGATCTGTGAAGCATAATCATACTTGGCATATCAATCTCAATTTTAAAACGCTGCTTGCAAATCCCATTCAGTAGTACTTTCTAAGATGTGTTGTTGGTGGTGCTGAAGACACCAAAAGACCTTGCCAGCCCCCTACTGGGGACGCCTCCCATAGTCTCAGAGGATACAGCTGAATGTGCAGTGGCCTCAGGACATGTCCTGAAAACCACTTTTAAAAATAAATCTCTGGAGACTTTGCTTTCTGTCTGTGACAGAGTAGCTTGTGTCAGGTTAACTGTCCTGCAGAGAACAACTATAAAAGCTAAATATATTGCAGAAAACAGCTGTTAGGAGTCATCAGAGAGCCATAAAAGCAAGCAGGACTTTAGGGACCAAGATACTGAAACGGAGGGAAGCACAGTGAGAGAGCCTTCCGTTTCCTTCACAGCTTCCCCTCCAGCTCCCAATAGGTGTCATGAGACTGCAGGGAATGATGGCCTAGAGCTACAGCATGCATACCAGTCTACACCAGCAAAACCTAGAGTTCATGGTCACAAAGAGGACCCTGACTCCGGAGAAAGAGACCATGCAATTGTCTTTGACTTCCTCTCAAAGAAACTTTTGACTCCTGGACATTGCATGAAAGAAAGGAACCAGAAAACAAGCAGAAAGAAGTTTCTAGAAGGCTGGGAGGGAAGGATTGGTACTCTCAAAGTGATGAGGAGAAAGCTGAGGACACAGGAGGAGGAAGGGCACTGGCGAGTAAGCCAGACTATAATGGAAACAGCAGAAGGATTAGGTACCAAGAGAGAAGACAAGCCAGATGCAGCCCAGCCCCAACAAAGCCCAAAACTCAAAGCTCAGGCTCCAAATCTCTCACTTCTTCATCAGATCAAGGTGATCTAACATTTCTTAACCCCTTGCTAGGAAAAAGAAAAGACAAGAGGAGAAAAAAAAAAGTCCTCTGTGAACAAAGGCATCATCTAGGGACTCAACACTTTTCATTTACAACGCCTAAGTTTCAGTAAGGCATTACTCAGCCTGCCAGAAAACATAAAATGAAAGTGAGTTTTAAAAAAAGCACACTAGAAAGAGACATATAGTTGTGCTGCCAAGTACTTTAAATGCCTATGAGGAATAAACAGCTTAATTTGTTAATATTAATAAATATTTTCAACCAAACAAAATGAGAGGATGCAGAAGATAAATATGAATTCTGGAGCTGATGGGGGGAAAAGTAGCTAAGAATTCAGTAGATGTGTTTAACAGAAGAAGACAGGGTTTCTAAGCCAGAAATTAGTTCAGTAGAAAAACAGCGAGATGGAAGGACCAAACAGTAGGTCTG
>JADRCD010189029.1:6404-16411 GCA_019843815.1 Montemys delectorum | reverse complement strand
AATTGGTGTGTGTGTGTGTGTGTGTGTGTGTGTGTGTGTGGTGTAGTCATAAATATATAAATACAACCTACCAGTCTGTGTAATGTTACTTGCATGTATACATTTTCAGGGCTGACGTTTGGGGGTTGGATAGCCAGTTGGTGTATTCTTCAGTGGGAAGACTGTCTCTCCTGCTCTCTGCATTGTCTAGCTGCTAGCAGTCCTCTGTCTAGGTTTGTTGATCTTGTAGACCTTCCTCCTTTCTCATTAGCATGTCTATTGGTGATGTCCTTGTTCAGGCCTTGCTTAGGCAGCTACTCTTGTGAGACTTCAAAGGTGTACCTTCTCTGACATTTCTAGGAGACACAATCTTACTGAAAAACTTTCTGTTCCCCTGGCTCTTACAATCTTCCCCCTCCCCCCCATTTCCCGCACGGACCTCTCAACCTTGAATGGAGGACTCTTGTAGATTTTACCAGTTGGGACCAGGCTCCTCAACTCCACATTTTGATTAATTGTGGTTTTCTGTAATGACCTCTGACTTCTGCAACGAGACACTTCCTTGATGAGGGCGAGGACTATGTTTTTCTGTGGGTGTAAGGATACACATATAGACTGTAGCCAGGGACTGTGTTGGTTTATTAAAGTCGTAGTGTCAAGTTCTCCTCTATAATCCATGACTTCACTAGCTCCAGGTAGTAGTTGTCTATCTTTCCAGTACCAGGCATGCTGAGAGAGCTTTAATTCCAATTAGAGAGCTGTTGGTTCCCACCAAAGTGTTGGTGCCACTATGACGCCCTAAGGGCTATTATCCCATTCTGGTGATTGTCATGGTTCATAGGCATCAGAGCCTGGTGGGACTATTTGCTGTGTCCCTCGTTCAGAAGCTTAGATAATGCTCTCTGGTAACCATGACAGTTAGTCCTCAGAGAGGAGGCTTTCGGAGTAGATCCAGCGTGTAGGCCTATGGCTCGCTGTGTTCAAAATGCCTGGTGCCTTCAGCTTTAGGTATTTGCTCTCCTCCTCGTCTGGGTGGCCAAGATCAACATTAATAGCCTATAATGTTTCTAGAGTCTTTTGGACAACTCTGACCAACAACTTAAAAAAGAAAGCTTCTCATGCCCGGTGTTAGGGTTTTTGTTAGTCTATTGGTCTTGCAGCCCAGGTGGGGAATTTTCATTGAAACCAAGTCTGTGTATTTACATACCATCTTACATGTATTGTAGGTAGAGAGTTCATAGTATGATTCCTAATTGCTTTTCAGACACTATTACTGTTACTTTGCTATAATTTTTTGTGTTGATCTCCTTGCCCTCCCTATTTAAAGCCCCCCATTGAGCTTTAAGAGTTTTTTGATTTCATTCTCCGTGTGTATGTGTGTGTGTGTGTGTGTGTGTGTGTGTGCGCGCGCGCGCGCGTGTGCGCGCACGAGCACCACATTGTACACATATGGAGGTCAGAGGCCAAATGATGTGAGTCACTTCTCATTCTTGGCAGCAAGCACCTTTACCTGTAGAGCCATCTCAGTGTCTCCTAAAATGTATATTTCCAGATAGATCAGCTCAAAAGCCACTCCCAACTTGTACTTCTCTGGTCAGCTATACCCCAAAAATGTGTTCATGCCTATATTCTGGAATCTGTGAATCTGGCCTCATTGAAGATAGGGTTACTGCCTGTGTGATTAAATTACAGGTTTAGGATGAGATTATCATGGTGAGTCTCTAGTGTAATAATAAGTGATGCTGTAAAAGACAGATGGAAAGATAGAGAGAAGAAGAGGAGGCCATTGTGGAAACAAAGGCAGAAGGAGAAGTGAAGCTGCCCTGAGCCAAAAACCCGCTAAAACAGGGAGTCTGCCTTCAAGCCTTTGGAGGGACCAGAGACCTGCCAGCACCTTGACTCTAGACTTATGGCCTCTGGAACTGTGTATAAACACAGTTTCATCGATTCAAGTGGCCCATCTCGTGGTAAAGTATTACAGTACCCCCTAAAATGAATCTGTATTGCTCCATATACTTCCATTGTTAGGGTTTCTGATGGATCAGAGTTCCCTCTCCACTGCCCCTTGGGTATGCCCTCTAGAGAGGAGACAGGGACTTTAGAGACATTTAGGTATAGAGAAGAGACACAGGGTTTATTTCAAAGAACTTTATAAACCACAAAAATGATCTTTAACTTCCCCCAAGGGCTTGAAAGTATATAACAAATAAACACATGTATTCTAAAATATTTGTATTGGATGCTAGATGAGAGATGGGGTAGAGGGAGCAAGAGTCCCATTGCCTCCACCTAACTCCAAGCTCTAGCAACACTGGGTGTTCAGGGAAGAAAGGATGCTGGCACAAGGTAATCAGGCTTAAAGTAGAAAACCTGTTGGCTGTTGAAGCTCTTTGACCATTTGAATTTTTATTTGTCCCCAAGGTCTACCAGCTAGTGCCCTATTTCCATGAAAGTCATCCCAGAAATTGTTTTTTTTTCCCCCTAATCAGGTCAATTAAATTCAGCTTCCCCCCTCAGAATCCTGGAGAGACTGGAGGTCAGTGATTTCAAACCCAGCTCTGGCTAATGACTTTGGGATCCCCGGACCCTCCAGGCAGCACAAAGGCAATTAACCAATGTTGGTGACTTTTGTTCTGCTTGTGTTGACAAATGGAAACAGATGCAGCGTTGGGGTCTGGGGCAGACGCCAGAACGGAGTCAATACTTTAGTTTACACAAAAGTGGAAACAATTCTTGGATAGGGTGGAGATGCCTATGATTTCTCTGCACCTCAGACATCAGACCGTGTTCTCTTCCAAGGGCTCTTGATTCCCCCAGAGGCAAGGAGTCATTTGTCACCTGGGTCACTCTGACACCTACTAACTGGTCTCTGCCTTTCTGGTCTTTACAGCCCTCCAGAGCACCATCTCTGGTGCTAGGTGATCAAGATCCCACACCACATCTTACAGCCTACGTGTCCACCACTAAAGCATTCAGCCTGATAGCCAGTCTTAGCCTTTAGTCTCTGTCATCTTCTGCTTCTTCACATGAGCCAGAGCTGACATTCTGCCAGATCTTATCTGAGACCGTCCTACTATCTTTGTCTTCGTTTGATGTCTTTGTTCAAGACATCTTCCTGTTTCATCTCTGCTCACGCTTTGAGAGACTTTGTAGTGTGTTCATTAAGTGTGGGCAGCCCTGGAATCTGACTCTTTGGGGGTTCATGTTCTGCCTCTGTCAGTTACATGAGATAAAATATATACAGTGCTTAGCTTGGAGCCTGACATAGATAAATGTTTAATAATGTATGCTGAGACAGTATTACCTCATAGCACTTCCTTTGACTTTTGGCATTCGCCTCTCTCATGAAGTCGTTCCTGAGTTACAGCAACCTTGTCCTCTCCAACCACTAACTTCCAAGCAATAACCCTCACCCCTGGTGAATTCAGTCAGGCCAGGGATCCTGGTATGGTATTTGACCTCATGGATGGTCTAACACTTTCTGCCTTTCTTTGGCCCAGTGTTCAGTATGATTTGTTGCGTTTCTTTTCCATTGCTTTGGATCAAATCTTTCTCTTGATAAGGGTCATGTTTCATTTACCTATTAGTCTGCTCATCTACTCTGTCCTTCAACAGTATCTGGAAGCCCTGTTATGATGCGCCAGGCCACTTGTCTACTTTTCTGTAGCTGGCTGCAGCTACACAAACCAGATTTCTGAAAGAAAGGCAGGGGCCTGGAAATTTGGGGGGGATCGGACAGTGAGAGAAATAATGAGACCGAGTCAAATGATTCTGATCAAGGCCCATGTGTATTTTAGAATCCGAGAAATATATAGGCAGGGAAAAACCCATCCCCCAGTAAGCCAGGATCTTGGGGCCAAATTAGCATCTTGTTGTTCTGTCTGGAAGGCAGGTAAAGCAGTTCCGCAGGGTGTGGCTCCTAGGAGGAACTTCCAGAGAGGCAGAGAAGTGGCAGAACAAAAGGGCTTTGTTTATCTCAGGAACTCCACCCAAGTGGGCTAGCTGCTTTGTGGCAAGGGCAAGGTATGGTTCAGCCCACTTGAGGTTGAGGGAGGTCACACTTTTCTACCCTAGTGGGAAAGACACATGCTCTGCTCCATCTTCATTCATTTGTTGTCTGGGAATGGACACTTAGGTAGGTAACTGTGAATCAGACTGGGAAGTGTTTGAATAGGAGAGGGGAGGGCAGGGCAGGTCACAGAAAGAAAATCAAAGCCCAAAGAAAGGCTCTGTGACTCTACATTGGAAGGTTAGAGAAGTGGGATCTAAGTTGAAACTCAAAGAAACCAACAGAATTTAAGCAGCTGGGAGACAATAGGTGGTAAGGAATGTTTCTGCAGTGGGAACTACGGGTGGAAAGACAGAGGAGAGATAGAGAGGGGGAATGGTATCCTGGAAAGATGAGAGGGAGGATGGAGGGGAGGAAGAAGAAAAGAGGGAGAGAGAGAAGCACTGGTGGCTTTGAGCATTTCAGTGTAGGTTTATGTGGGTACTGGGGTGGGAAGGTTAGAGAAGACTGGGGAAGTAGGCAGTGGCCAGGACCTACAGGGTTCTGAAGCCATGGTGATGCTATTATATTTGCATATCACAGGTATGAGGTAAATGTTTGTTAAACAACTGAGAATACTGCCTGTGGAGAACAGGAGGAGGTTGGTTTGCTGGTCTCCATCGCAGCATCTTTCTGGCTTCTTTCCTTTAGCTGCTCAGCTCCCTCATGAGCTTGAGCCCCAGCTGAGGGCCCACAGGTCTGCTTGGTTCTCCCCTTCCTGTCTTGGGCCTGGACTGTCTCATTCTCAGCTGTTACTTGAGGCCCCACCATCAATGGACAGATGTCTTGAGCTAGTAGCCAGTGTCTTCAGGGTGCCTTCTGCCCTGTTTGTGTGATTGGCTCTTTTACATAAAGACACTCTTGCCTACCAGTTTAGGTCAAGCTAAGATGGCTTCTCATCCAGGGAAAATTTCATCTGGACCTCTGGCTATTCACTCCTGCATCTACCCCAAGTATTTTCAGGATGTCTACTAAGCCCCTGTGACGCACTAGGTACTAGGGACCCCAGCTTCAATGAAGCCACCATAGTTCCAATCCTGATGACAAAATTGTGGGAGGCAAGTCTTCAGTATAGACACACGACTGTACCTGTGGCTAAAGAAAAGGGTGGGATTCTATGAGAGTAACAAAATGGCAGGCGTTAGGTTGCTGTGACCGATGCCTTCATTTGACTCCCACGGTTCCTCCTTCCCTCTTCTCTGTCCTGGTACCTGACCTGGAGAGACCCCCTCCTTCGCATCTGACTTCCAAAGGGGTATCTGGCAGGAGATATGAAGATGAAAGGAGATAAAGTCAGGAGTTTACTGTCTGAGCTTCATTTATGCTGGGTCACCCTGGGATGGCTGTGTCCTTTGTCCTGCCTCTCCTTCCCTTCATCCTTACGCTGCCTCTGTTCATTCTACAGTGCTCCCTCTTCATCTCATGCTATGTCTGCACAAAGAGCCCTTCCCTCAGCCCCCTCGAATCATCTGAATGAGTATGCCATGGACTCCTGTCAGATCCTGAGGGATACAGATGGCAAGAGAGAGTCTTTCGGAGGAAGTGACATTTAAGTTAGACTGTGGGATGGGAGGGTGCCAGGCATGTGAAGAGCTGACTAGGAAAGACACTCCAGGCAGGGGGATGTCACATGCATAGACTCTGGGGTGGGAAGAGCTGATCAGTCTGTCGAGGAGCAGAGCAGAGAGCTGAGCACTGGGGGGCTGTGTGCAGGGAAGGTGCAGGCTGGGCAGAGCAGCAAGAGAGCTTTTTGAGCTGAGTAAGGACCCCTGGATTTCATTGCTACTCCACAGCCACACAGCAGAGCCTCCTTGTCCCATTACTTCTCCCCTGACAATGCTCCCTACCAGAGACAGTTTCAGGTAGGGAACCGAGCACATTGTGTGCCTGTCAATGCATTTAACCTTTCAATGGCTGCAGAAGGATGAGTCTTTTTGTATGCATTTTTCCCCCCTTTGGATAAAGACTCAAGATTCAGAGAGAAAGATTTATATACCCAAGTTTCACAGATCAAAATGGGGATAGCTGGGATTTGAAATTCAGACATCTCAAGCAGGGGCCTTATTTTCTTTCTCTGTGTTTTGAGACAGGGTTTACTGTGTAGATTATGTTGACCTTTGATCCCCCAATCTCCCTGTTTTTAGCTTTCTGAGTGCTGGGATTACGTGAATGTGCTACATGCCAAGGTCAGACCCTTACCTTAAACACTTGTCATCTTTGTTAAGTTAGACTGATCTCTCATCTTCTATCATTCCAACCCAGGGCTTCCTAGACATGTCAATCACTTCTCATGGTTTCTTATGCCTATTGATTGTTTAATGCATTATGCATGCTTATTCTGCCTATTCAAATGAAACACAGCCGTCTTAAGGACACGGATGAAGACTTCTAATTCTCTATCACCTGTGGAATATTGAAAAATAGGGGGCGGGTACTGAGCAGTACTGAGTGCTTTTTGGATGCTTATTTTAAGTAGGATAGTGGCTATAAAGTAACAGTGCCTGGCATTTAACAGATGGTTCCTATCATTGGTGTTAGGGGGAAAGAAAGAAGGAAATTGGTTAGTTTGAAGGTCACTGTCAACCCTCTATCAAATGCAACATCACTAAATCACTGTACTGGGTCATCTCCATGGTGCCTCCAGTCTGGGGCTCTGACTTAACCTAAAGCAGTGAAGAGCCAATTAGGGGAGAACAAGATTGCTCTTCTAGTTGTCAATTTAAAACCATCATCTTTTAGTAAGCCAATGGATGTCTTCAAGTTTCAGGATGCTCTTTTTTATGTTCAGTAGTATCTCTTCTTGGGATAATGAGTTCTGTATATTGGCTCCCTGCTGAGGGAAGGAGCACTTCCCATTATTGACTCTGAATTTACCTCCTGCCAATTCCAAGTTTCATGATCTTTCCTCTGCTCATGCTGTTATCTTCCCCTGAGACAAGGACCTGAGAATAGACAGGCAGTTTTGGCCCACCTCACACCATCCTGTTCTTCATCCCCAGAGACCTGTTGATTCTTCTGCTCTTATTTCCCTAATAGCCTCCCCTTTAGTCTCTTAGCATAGTGGAGATAATAGAATGACCTATTCCAAACCCCAAAGCTTCCCTTAAAAAAAAAAAAAAAAAAAAAGCAGCCTAGACTGCATTGAAATTGCAGGTGGCCCAAGTGTATTCCTCTCTACTTTTAATACGGAACTCCCCTCTTATCCCCTGGCTTATGTAGAACCAAGAACATTAGCCATGGCTTCATGAAGAGTAGACCTGAACCCATTTCTCTCCTATCCTTTGTCTAGGTGATGCCAGGTATCTAGCTGTTTTCTTCTACAACAGAAGTTTGCCTGCCATCTTGTCTCTTGTCCGAGGCATTTGGACAAGAGGAGATATTTTATGGAGACTATAGTTTGAGGCCAACGATTGAGCCTCAGGCCTGTTTATTTTGCTTTATATGTATTTGTTTATTTATTTATGTGTGTCTGTGTGAGTAACTGTGGGGCATTTGCCATGGTACATATGTGGAAGTAGGAGGATAACCCATAGGAGTCTGTTCTTTCTTTCTACCATGTGACTTTCCCTGATCAAACTCGAGTTTCAGGTTTGAAGGCAAGCATCTTGTTAGTTTGTTGTTTTATTTTTGGACAAAATTTTTTTGTGTAGCTCTGACTATTCTGGAATTCTCTCTACAGACCAGGCTGACTTCAAACTCAAAGAGATCTACCTGCCCCTATCTCTGCTGGGTTTAAAGGTGTATGCCAACACTGCCTGGCCTTGTTTAATGCTAACTAAGCATATAACATTCATATTATACCTTCTCCTGCCTATTTTGATGACTGTATCAATGTGATTGTATGTGTGTTTGTATGTGTGTGTGTGTGTGTGTGTGAGAGAGAGAACAAGTGATGCATGCTATAATCATATTTAAACTTCTCTGTTCCAGTCTTTCCTTTTTCTTGGAATTATACTTTATCCCTGAGCTCCAGATTTCTTCCCTTAAGCCAACTCTCCATCCTTGAAAAACTACCAAGAGTGTTAGGGCGAGAGAGGAGGGAGAGGGGGAAGCTTCCTAGGTTGATGTGTGGGTAATAAGATTAATCTTGTAGAGACTGTACAGTTGATGTATCTCTTGGTTAAGAAACATACACGTGGAAAGCTAACTATTCACTTGTTGGTTTATGCTGGAGCGTCACTGCTACAGAAATGCTCATGTCCCAAGACCTACGTCAAAATCTTACTGTGAGGGGTGAGTGGAGAGATGGCTCACTCAGTGGTTTAGAGCACTTGTTGCTCTTACAGAGAACTTGTACCCCAGCACCCACATAGTGGCTCATGATCATCTGTAACTCCAGTTCTAGGACATCTGACACCCTCTTCAGTCCTCCTTGGACACAAGACATGCCCATAGTGCATATACATACATGCAGACATATTAAAAACAAACAAACAAACAAACAAACAATCATCTCACTGTGGTACCAGTGGTTTTCAGGCTTGGCTATGCCTGAGGACTACAGGGAAGCTTTCAGAGGACAGAGAGACAAAGCAATGCCTGTCGTTCTTGTGCCTCCTTGCCCTTCAGTTTCTCCCAGGGCAGGTGACTGGAGTGCTCTGTGAGGGCTGCTTCTGTGAGTTCAGAGAAGAGCAAATCATCATTGTGATCCCAACCCAAGCTCTCAACACCTCCCGCTGCCCTGCAGTCTTCCTCACAAGGTCCTCTGCTCCAGAAACAGCCACTGGGTGGGGCTGAGAAGCTCCACTAAATGCTTGCGTAGAAGAATATTGATTTAGAGACACTGATCTGTATTGTTGAGTTTTGTTTTTAATTACTTTATTGTATTTTTAGTATTGAATTCCATTTTCCAGCCTCAAGTGCATGCTTGGTTGATGCTGGAGTTATAGGGCTTGCTTAAACTCATTTATTAATTTATCCATCTCTTCACTTGTCCACCAACTTCCTTATCCATCTTTTGATCCATCCATCATTTATTTGTCTGTCTGCTACCTCTATCCATCCATCCATTCATGTATTCCTTTGCCCCTTAATCTTTTTATCATGTTATTCAATGATTCAGTCATCTTTCTTACTTAGTCATTCATCTATTCATCCATCATTTATTTGTCTGTCCATCCATCCATCTGTCCATCCATCCATACGTCCATCTATTCACATATTCCTTTGCCCATTAATCTCTTTATCATGTTAATCAATAATTCAGCCATCTCTCTAATTTTTTCAGTCACTCATCCATCTACCCATCTACTTACTCATCCTCCCACCTATCCTGCTGGGCTTTTGCTCTCACTTATCCTTTGGTAACACCAGTTTCTCAGATAGTTTCTGATAATAAAGTTGAAGGCTCCCGTCCCTGGGTCTGGAGAGGCAGAGGCTGAGACACACACAGAGGGTCATGCTGTAGGCTGAACATGTTTATTATTTGGGGGAGAATCCTGGTACATTTTTGTGATCAGATGTCCTGTCTTTTAGTGATAAATATCTTATTACCTTACTGAAAGCTCTTTACAATCTAGGGGCTCTCTTAGGACTAGGGCAGTCAGTCTCCTTAGCACCAAGGGAGCTGCTCTTTAGAACAACTGATGGAGAGGAATGAGAGGAGATGACATTTAGTGTTCCTCCGAGGGATGCCTTCTTACGAAGTACCTTTAAACAGTAGTAATAAAAACACACTAAGAAAGAATAAGATGGGCAACTAGAGGAAGGGTAAAATCAAGGTGTTGCCATAAATGAGACACAAGTAAATATAAAACCCCTGGGCCAGCAAAGGGACTAACTGGGTAGAGGTGCCTGCTGCCAACTCTCATTACCTGGGTTTGATTCCTGGGATCCACATGATGGGTCTAACTTCCAGGAATTTTCCTCTGCCTTCCACATGTGCACAGTAGCAGGCATAGTCTTCACAAACAGAGACACATAGACACAGACACACACAGACACAGAGACACACACAAGGACACACACAGAGCCACACAGA
>JADRCD010189028.1:713-16876 GCA_019843815.1 Montemys delectorum | reverse complement strand
TGAGTGCACTCACTGCAGCAGTGATGGGTAGCCCTCAGCTAGTTCTAAATGCCAGGGAGCCTAGGGCATTGTAGTTCTGCTGTGTACTAGGAAAAAAGGAGCCATAGCTCTGGCTGATTTCTAATGGTTAGCGTCTACTATAGCTTGACTGTTTAAATCATTAGAGCTCTGAGCAGTTTTTTCGATCTTCCATATCACTGACTTATTAAAGGTTGCACACTTTTAACTTCCTGCTTATCAACCTGAACTCAACATTTAAAGAGTTTCTGGATAACTCTATAAGAAAATATAGTAGTTGATATATGTCAGTTACTTGTCACTAAATGAATGCATGGTTATTACTGTAGGCCTCCTTTCCCTCTCTTTTATACAACTATTTTAGACAGAAAGAGCACTGCAAAAGATAATGTGCCCCTTTCAGTGATTGAAATTTGATCAATTGTTCTATAAAGTTCTTGTAACTTTTTTCCTGATAACTAAGTGCTTATGCTAGGTATAGGAAAAAGAACTCAATGTCAAACACAGATTGTCAGGTTAATGTCTTGAGTATGACGATAATTCAAGAAATAAAAATTTGAGAGATTTTACAAGTTTGCCTGGCTTTGTAATTGTCACAAGGCACTTCAGGTCTCCTTCCAGCAGATTACTGTAGACGTATCTGCTTGGGTTTAATTGTTTTTCCTTCAATCAAATCTTAGCTCTTCCTTTAAAGATTTGTATATGTGTATTTGTATGTGTGTATACATGTGTTCCTGTGCGTGCCCGTGTATAGAGGCCAGAAATGTCCACTGTTGAATCCTTCAACTGCCATTACAGGTGCTTGTGAGGCCCTGGCTTGTTAGACAAATTCTGGGATCTGAATTCTTGTCCTCATGATTGCAAAGCAAGTGCTGTAATCACTGAGCCATCTCTCCAACCCCTCTGAAGTATTTTTAAATTCAAGTTCTTGGCTAGATCCCAGTAGTAAACATAAGTAATTGAATTTAGCATGATAATACAAGCTTGTTATCCCTGTTCTCAGGAAGCAGAAGCAGGATGATTGTGAGCCTGAGGCTAGTCTTGGGCTAAAAAGACCAGGGACAGCTTCATTTCCACCCTCCTGCTGTACTTCTCTGAGCAGGGAACCATCTTGAAATGGAGGATGGGGCTCTTCCTACTGAGGTTGAGAAGGGCATTTCCTGCCTCTACCAAGGGAAGGAAGGAAGAAAGGGAAGCCTTACTGAACAGAGTTGAAAGGTCTGCATTTGGGGCCACCAAGAGTCATTTCTAACTGTAGCATCTGGACTTGGAACATGTTTTCATTAACAGACACTTAGTTGACTCTATTCCAAAGGCTTCTGTTTGTATTTTGTCGTGAAAGCTTAGTTCAGTTTATTCTGCATGTGTTGTTTGCTATATGATAGTATCTCAACCAGCAGAGCTATCTTCTTTGGGAATGGAAGGATAAATCGTGTGGCTTTTACTTACCTTTAAGAATTCTGCCCTTTCCAATCATGTCCTGCTAGGATTCTTTCCAAGTCTGACTCAAATGGCTAACCCATGATAAATCCTTTTCTTTTTGGAGATTTCCAGCTATACCTTCTTCAACTATAGTAAAGTGAAACCATTTTCTTGATTGTTTAATTTTTTTCAACTAAAAAGTGTCATAATTTTAAATGTAGAGATGTATGCAAAGTGAAGGAAAAATGACCCACAGTGCTACTCTGAAACTTCTGCTTATATGAAAATAGAATAAGTATATATCATGTTGACCAAAACCCGAATACTATGAAATAAAGCATCTGGAGTTTCCTACTACCCGTGTATCTTGTCCCCTACTTCTAGGTCATTATTCCTCAATGATAACTGTTGCCAGTAGTTTTGCTAGTTCTGTTTATAAACCAACATTTCAATGCATTCATTCTTTTGATTTATCAATAATAATTTTATTCATTTATTTACGTATGGAAAACTTCGTTGAGGATTTGCATATTCTGTCCTAGGCAGAAGCTGAGCGTATTCATAATAGTGAACAAAACAGAAGTTCTCTCTTTTCATGATACTCAGAGGTTAGTTCAGAAAGAGAAAAATGTAAACTTACAAAAAAATTAAAGTCAGTGACTTCAGAATTGTCAGAATACTATAATAAAAAAGAGAGTGGTTTGATAGGATACCACTACTAGGTGAGGATGGATAGTGAACTCTCCTTGGAAGATCCAAGTTCATGGTGTGGTAGATACCAGCAGGGATGCTAATAGTGATTAACTCAACTCTGCTTTTTTTATTTTTGAAGGTGAAGCCCCGCCTGCCATCCAGCTGCCCACACCTGCAGTCCAGCGCCCAAGTCCTATCACACTTTTCCAGCCCAGCGTCTCCAGCACTGGCCCGGTGGCCGTCCCGCCTCCAAGCCTGACGCCCCGCCCATCACTCCCACCTCAGCGCTTTTCTGGGCCTTCCCAAACTGACGTTCATAGGCTCCCTTCGGGAACCAGTCGTTCTGTGAAGAGACCCACTCCAGTCTCTCTGGAAAGCACCAACAGGATTCCAGCTGGTGCAAGTACTGCCCATGCCAGATTTGCAACCTCGCCTATCCAGCCTCCCAAGGAGTACGCCAGCGTTTCCACTTGTCCCCGAACCACTCCAATACCCCCAGCTACTCCCATTCCACACTCACACGTCTATCAGCCCCCGCCCCTTGGCCATCCAGCCACACTGTTTGGGACACCACCTCGGTTCTCCTTTCATCACCCTTACTTCCTACCTGGACCTCATTACTTCCCGTCAAGGTAAACAAACAGTTTTCTACCTCTTACCTAAAATACTCCTAATGAAGTTTTACTCTGGGGCGAATTTCTTTCCTGGTGAAAACTGGGCTTCCTCAGTCAGGCTTCCATTCAGCTTTAGAGGCCAAAGAGTAAGAACCAAGCAGTCCATTCAAATGGATGAAGGGGCCGCATGAAGACCCAGGGAGCTAGAGCTAGAGGGATTTATTTCATCGCCATCTATTGGGGACAGCTCTTTCCCTGTGAGGATATGGTTTCAGTATGTTAATGTGGTTTCATAGGAAGCAGGTATGAGAAGCTGCGTGATCATCTTGTCCTAGCTGTGTTTATGTATATGAATTGTGTGGCGCCTTGTTGAATGAAGATCTTGACTATTAGGTACAAGAATAGCCTTACCATGCTTAAGTGTCTGAGTTTCTAATAAGCTCCTAAGTGATACAAATTCTGTTTGGTTATGGACCACATTTTGAATAATGAGGGTGGAAAAGGAAAGGTTTTCAAGTGAAGAGAGCTAGGATGACTAGTTAAGTTACACGTCTTTTTTTATGCCCATTTTACCAAACCAGAGAATTTGCCACATAAATTATCAACAGTAAGATAGATTTTTGTAGGGAAATATCTTGGGGAAGCAAATTGAAACTTCACTTTGCAAATATCCTCTACTTTTCTGTTGCTCTTACGTATGTAGATACAATTTATGTTGTGATTGGAGTACTGAAATGTTTGGTATCAATCTTTTATTGTTAGGTAGATTAAATAATAGGAAGTTTACCTTTCTTACCAAGGCAAGGCTTGTAGGATTTGAATGTGCAAATAATCTGATACTTTAAAGAACTTTTTATAAGAAGGTTTTGAAGCAATAGTAAATAAAGTGTATAAATAGTAATATTATACTTTTTAAACTTGAATTAGATTGGGTTTAGGAATGCCAATGCAGTATATAAAATGTAAATATCACGGTAACACTCTTTTTTCAAAATGGAAAGTGAGATGTATTTCATTCTTAAAATCCTTTGTCATTGTTCTCTCATTTTTGTTCATATATATCTGATGAGAGGTTTTCCCAGGAATGACTAATATATTTATGTTTTCTTAACTAGAAAATTTAGTATGGGAAAATGGACAAAATTAGCTGATTTCCTTTTAGTTTTCCTTGTCTGTAAACTGATAATGGAATTTTATAAAGAATATTTTCCCTAAGTGTTCCAATACAATTGTAATGAGTGTTTGAAATAGAAATACATATATATTTTGTGTATTATATTTTAACAAAATTAAGTTAGTTAGGCATTTGAATGGAGTGATACTTGGGCATGATCATACACCACTCTTGTCTTGTTTTTCTGCCTTTGAGTATCAGCCATTTTATTTTGGTTTTGTGAAGCTCTTTTTCTTCCGATAACATTCTCTCCTCTGATTAGTTCTTTTCTTTCTCATCCTTCCTTTGTCTCCTTACAGCATATTTTTTTAAAAGATTTATTTTTATTTATGTGTATATGTGTATGTGGAGGCCAGGAGAAGAGTATTAGATCCCTCAAAACTAGACTAATGTGGGCTGCCTGATGTGAAGTGCTTTTCCTTGGGAAGAACAGCATGTTCTCTTAACCAGTGAGCCATCTCTTCAGTTCACTGTAGTGTACTTTTATCTTTATACTCAAGAGAGAGATATTGAGTCTTCATTCTGTTATTCATTGAAATTTCAATGAATTATTGAACTATTGAAAATGATATAAAAGATAAATGGGGGCTTACTACCTTCAAATAAAGAGAAAATATACTCAAGCAGTATATATATATAGTACAAAACACAGTCAAGGGGATTCCTGATTTATAAAAACAGCCATCAGTTGTAAAATTTAGACAGAAAACCCAAAGCCAACCAAATAAAAAATTTGGACAAAATTAGCTGATTTCCTAATCAGGTTAAAATTCTTCTGAACAAGTACTTGTTGTAGACCTAAGGATTTGATTGAAATTATATACTCTTGATAGTCACACCTATATATACACGCATACTTCTGTCTGAACTTTTGTGAAGAAGGGACATTTATAGCCCCCACATATGATGCCTTTAGTTACTCTAGAATGCTTTCTACTGTAGCTACCAGAAACATGGAATTTAAATGTGAATCATTTAATAGTTAGATGAACTGGTCAAAAAGGAAAATAAATCCTTAAGAGCCAAAATTGCCAACAAGTTGAAAATTACTTACATAGTCCTAGAGATGTTTTCACATTCAGCAATGGTCTCAGTGGCTAGAAAGTTGGATTAAATGCCTACATGAGAAGGTATCCAGCCTTGGGCTTATGCATGGTCTCAAACTAAAATCTCCCCATAAACCAGAACTACAGGAGGCCATTTTTAACTTTAATAAAGAAAATAGAACACTTTTATATATAATTCAGATAAAATATAAAGAGAAATATGTTTTTGCCTGGGGTTCTGTGTGATCCCTAAAGTGCATTATTTACACATTTATTTAGAATATAAAATTCTCTCAATCCACTTGATAAAGACATTTTTAATTTGATAAATTTATGTGTGATTGGTTGCAGGTTACATGGTCAATTATTTTAGATGAACACTTCCACTACCTAGGCAAATTGGAATTTCCAACAGGGTAAAGAAGTGGCTAAAACATGAGAAAAAAGAGTCATTAAGAATATGAATTTGACTCAGTTATTAAAAATGATGAATTCATGAAATTCTTAGGCAAATGGATAGAACTAGAAAATATCATCCTGAGTGAGGTAACCCAAATACAAAAGAAAACACATGGTATACACTCACTGATAAGTGGATATTAGCCCAAAAGCTCCAAATAGCCAGGATGCAATTCACAGATCACATGAAGCTCAATAAGAAGGAAGACCAAAGTGTGGGTGCTTCAGTCCTTCTTAGAAGGAGAACAAAATACTCACAGGAGCAAATATGGAGATAAAGTATAGAGCAGAGACTAAAGGAAAGGCCACCCAGAGACCCAGACACTATTGTGGATACCAAGGCATGCATCCTGAAAGGAGCCTGATATGGCTGTCTCCTGAGAGGCCCTGCCAGAGCCTTACAAATACAGAGGCAGATGATAGCAGCCAACCATTGGTGTGAGCTTGTGGTCCCTAATAGAGGACTTAGAGAAGGGACTGGAGGAGTTGAAGGGATTTGCAACCCATGGGACAAACAACAATATCAACCAACAAGACCCCCCAGAACTCCCAGGGACTAAGCCATCAACAAAGGAGTACACATGACTCCAGCTGCATATGTAGCAGAGGATGGCCTTGTCATGCACCAATGGAAGGAGAGGTCCTTGGTCCTATGAAGGCTTGATAGATGCCCCAGTGTTGGAGAATCGAGGGTAGGGAGGTGGGAATGGGTAGGTGGGTGGAGGAACACTCTCATAGAAGCAGGGGACGGGAGGATGGAATAGGGTGTTTCCAGGAGGGAAGGAAACTGAAAGAGGGGATAACATTTGAAATGTAAATAAAGAAAATACCCAATAAAAAAAGTTACCGGGCGGTGGTGGTGCATGCCTTTAATCCCAGCACTTGGGAGGCAGAGGCAGGTGGATTTCTGAGTTTGAGGCCAGCCTGGTCTACAGAGTGAGTTCCAGGACAGCCAGGGCTACACAGAGAAACCCTGTCTCGAAAAATCAAAAAAAAAAAAAAAAGTTATGAGTTTGATATAAAACCAATGATGTGAGTCATAAAATAATTGATATATTGAACCTTATTAAAATTTAAACTTTAGGATAGCTATCTATGGTGGTACATGTCTGTGATTCTAGCACTTGAGAGACTGAGGTAGAAAGATCATGAATTTAAAATCAGGCTTGACTTTGTTACACATTGAAACTATTCAAGAAAACAAAACCAAAGCGAAACCAATCCCTTACCAAAAATGATCCTATTCTGTGAAAGACACTATTGAGAGAATGGGAGGACATGCCACAGACATGCAGGGCTAGTGTGATTGTTCAGTGGGTAAGACACCTCCTGCAAAAATGTGAAGACTTAAGTTCGAATCCCAGATCCCACATAAGTAGCCAGACATGGAGCAGAAGTACCCAAGACGCTATCTCAAAAAATAAGATTTCAAGTAAATGAGGAAGACAACTAATGCTGACCTCTGACTTACACACACATGTACCCCATGTGTGAACAAATGTACACTCACATGTGCACACAGAAAATGAGGAGTTGAGCTAGATTTTTTTCATGGAGAAATGAGAAATGGAAATCAATGTAGCATGCTTACCTTGTCATTGTGTCAAACATGCTACATACTGTACCATCTACTCTCACCAATTTATTATAAAAGTATTTTGTACATGAAAGTGAGAACATAGTTTTAAAAATAAAAGACATTAATAAATACTTACATTTAATGCCTTGACTTTATGGACAGTATTTTTTCAGTTTTTAAGATACATTTTCTTTACATACTTTATGGGTAGGCGTTCTATGAGATTGGAAGATACCTTCTACCATTGTGAGACCTAGAGATACAGCTCAGGGTCTTCAGGCTTGGTAGAAAGTGCCATTGCCTGAGCCACCTTGCCAGCCTCTTCTCCTTCCCCCTCCCCTCCCCTCCCCTCCTGTTCCCATGTTAACTTACAGGAGTCCTAGAGTTTGGTGTTTTATATTTTTTTTTATCTAATTCATCTGATTTCCATTTATGAAAGACTTAAGACTTGGCCTCTTTTTTTCTCAATAGAAATCCAGTTTTTGTAGCACTGTTTGTTGAAAAGATTAGCTTTTCTGTTATGTTGCCCAGGATCTTCCACAGATTGTCAGTTGTCCATGTTTGTGTGCATCTGTTCCAGAGCTCTGTATTCCAGAGCGCTGACCTATTACTTTCCTATTCTTCATTAACACACAGTCTTCATTAATGCAGGTTTACTGGTTGCTTGAAGTAGTTTTTATTTTTATTTGTAGAGAAACAGATGTTTTCAAAATCAGAAAATATATATTAAATATGCAAGTATATTTAAAAAATATACGTACCCTACCCACACAGAAAAAAAAAAAGAATATGAGTTTGGAGCTGGGGAAATGGCTCAGTCAGTAGAGCATGAAATCTGAGTTCTAGGTAAGCAGAGACAGGTAGATGCATGGGGGAGGGGGTCATTGGCCAGCCAGCCCAGCCTACTTGGCAAATCCCAGGTCTTAGCAAAAGATCCTGCCTCAGTAACTATAGTGAAAAGCTGCTGAGGAGGGTCACTCAAGGTTGATATTTCAACTCCACATACACATGCATAAATACTTTGTGTTCCTTAATGTGCACCTGTACAGACACACACACACACACACACACACACACACACACAGAATAAGAGTTCATAGAATGTAGAAATAGGATTAATATCTCAAGAATATGAGATATTGAAAACTTCTCAAGAAACTAGAAATACATATTTGAATCATCAATGGTTATATTTCAACTGAAATACACTTATAGGGGCTGGACTTACCTTTAGGTGAAACAGTAAATATATACAAAATATATGTATTGCAAGAATAGTGGTCTGTGAGAGGCAGAAACTTAGAGAAACAGGCCTTAGAACTAGGAGAGAATGTTATTGAGCTGTAACAATATATTAGCCAAATATGCAGTTTTTAGCAAACTAACAACAACAACAACAAAACAATAAAACACAGTCCATTCAAAGGCAAAACTAAGAGTTGGATCTGGTGGCATGTGCTTGCAATCCTTGTACTCAAGAGGCTGGAGCAGGAGGAGGTCCATAAGTTCAGGGCCAGCTTGGATTTCATAACAAATATTAGACTTAATAAGTAGTAGCCTGAGCTACCTCAAAGTGAATGAATGAATTGATAAGCAATTGGATAAAAATAAAAGAAAACCAGTAGAAACTTTATTAGGGAGTCTAGAATTGAGTTTGATAAAGACCACAAGGCCATTACTAATATTTTTAAATAACTAAAGAAAATTATGCTTAAAGACCTGGATCACTTTTTTAATGATTTTTAAGTGCATTCATATTTTCCCTGCACATGTGTCTGTGTTGAAAGTATTGGGTCCCCTAGAGCTGGAATTAAAGAAAGTTTTGATCTGCCATGTAGGTGCTAGGAATTGAATCTGGGCCCACTGGAAGAGCAACTAATTCTTTTAACTGTTGAATCATCTTTCTAGCCCTGATAATTTTTTTTAATTAAATTGAAGATACTAATGATGGCATTTTTAAAAAAAGAACAAATAGAAGTTCTGAAGTTGAACCAATATGAATAACCAAAATGAAAAATTCAGCAAAGGGCCTTAAACAGAATTCAACTGGCAGAGGAAAATGTCACAAAACTTGAAAGTAAACTAATGGGTATTTCACAGTCAGAACAGAATGGGAACAAAAGAATGAAGAAGAAATTAACAGAGCCTCTGAACCACTTGAGTACAGATTCATCATTAAGCACACCAATATATACGAAATTGAAGTACAAAAGGAAGGGAGCATAAAAATACTGGGCTAAAATGTTAGTGAGATGTCACAAGCTACCTTTTGCCCTGTCCCTACACTCCACAAGCCTGTCATAAATTACTGGAACCCCAACCCCATGGTGGAGGGAGAGAACTGACTCCTTAGTCTTCTGACCTCCATATTCACTCACCCAACAGCACACACACACACAAACTAATAATATTGAAGTTTAAAGGACATACAAGAAAAAGTTGTAAACTGTCTAATTGTGTTGGAAACTATATTCAACAGGCTCAGGAAATTTTGAGTATGATAAAAACAGAGAGATTTACACTTAGACTCATTATAATAAAATGCTGAAAGATAAAGTCATCTTTAAAGTAGGCAGAGAAAGTTGGATCATTGTATACAAAAGAACTCTTAGAAATCCATAATAGACTTTACAGTGGAAGCTATGGAGATCAGCATTTATACCCAAAGAAAGAATAAAACTGCTCACCAAGAATCTTTTAGCTAATGAATCTTAACTTTCAATGAAGATAAATATGTTCTCATATAATCGAAACCTGAGATAAAGACATTTATGAGATGTGTGTGTACGCGCATGTGTGTGTGTGTGTGTGTGTGTGTGTATGTATAATGTTTTACAGGGCTGGGGATTGAAACAAATATTAAAGGGTGTCCTTTTGTTATTGTTTTTCATGAGGGTTTTTTTTTTGTGGTTTTATTTTGTTCGTTTGTTTTTAGTTGTTGTTTGTTTGTTTTGAGATAGGGTTGTACTATGTACTTCTGCTTGTCCTGGAACTCACTGTGTAGACCAGGTTACCTTGATCTGCCTGCCTCTTCCTCCCAAGTGCTGGGATTAAAGACATGCACCAACTACTCCTGGCTTAAAGTATGTTCTTTATGTTGAAACTAAATTAATTCTGTGGTAACATGAATCCAGACAAAACAAAGAGTACCATTCAATGTAATTACATAACACAAAAATACTATAATAGGCCCAGTGGTGGTGGCATACATCTTTGATCCCAGCATTCAGGAAGCAGAGGCAAGCAACTCTGCACTGGAGGTCAGCTTGGTCTACAGAGTGAGTTCTAGACAGTGGCTACACAGACAAACCTTGTCTAGAAAAAAATTACACACACACACACACACACACACACACACACATGCACATTCATTCTATGGCTTTTAACTGATTTTAGAAGATACCACATGGAACAACTGGTTTTCCTTGGGACAGAAGACTGCAATACATAGGAATGTTATACATTGACAGAAGCAGCTAATAAATATGTAATTGTCTTAGAGAAAGGAGATGAAGCAGGTGATAGCCCACAGGAATAAGTGGAGAGTCCAAGAAGTGGTAAATAATATACACTATATAAGTATTTACTTAATGCCCATTCACTTCTTTGTTTATTTAGTAGATATAAAATTCTATAAAGTAATAGGGTTTGTAATATATGCAAATGTAGTTTTCCTATTGATGGTAATAAAAGAGGGAAGATAAAAAGCATATAGAAACAACATTGTAAAGTGAATTACCTTTACTATAAATGTAAGCAGTGAATTAATCTGGTGGTTGTATTTTTTAACCATTTATTTCCCCAATAGTCACACAGAAAGACTAAGATTTATTAAAATTGCCCTTGATCCAAATACTAAGCAATTATTACTCCATTCTAAACCTCTATTCTAGTCAGGCTTCCTTTTAGACAATATTCCTGTACTAACTTGGCTTTTTTTGTCCTTTCTTGATTCTGCTCTCTTTTCCTGATATTCTTTCTCCACCTTCTTCATGGCTCCGATTACACTTCCTCTCTTTCTCCACCCCTCCTAGAATCAGAAGCCCTACCTAGTTTGTTCTCTGAAGTTCTCTATTGGTTCATTGGCTTTTATTGGCAAGGCAGAGAATGAATGAGGAACAATGTTTATATAAACTTGAGACAGGAACATCTAAGAGTAAACATAACAAAGCCATGTCCAGATTGAAACAAGATATGAGGGCAGATAAATCAGCATTTGAATAACACACACACATACACACACAAGGGTAAACTTTATACAGTACAAAAACATTATGCCTGTATTTCCCCCTTTTTGTCTAATAAAGGCTTTTTCCCTTGTGGTAATATACTTTATACAATAATAATTATGAAACAATTACAAAAACCATGACATATGATATACATTTACAATGTTAGTCCATACTATTTGACAATTAAGGAAAATTTTCTATTTTCTATCCTATCTTGGTATATTTTAAAGTTTTGTACCTAATTCAGATTTTATCCTAACTTTCATTACCAACATAAAAACATCTTCTTAAACCTAAAATAACTCAAAATAACTTCTTAAATCATAAATAACTCAAGCTTAATTATGAGACTATAGCTATCTAGTCCTCAACCCCATCAGAGACCTGAGAAGGAATGATTGTGTCTGAGTAAGTATGTAGTGCAGGCAAGCAGCTTCCAAGAGTGTATAAAAGACAGACACATTTGGCTGCTTGAAGAGTTCCCCAGAATTGTCTCTATAATATTGGAGCATCTGCCTTTAGCCTTCTGGCCCAGTATATCTGACAGACTCTTTGTGAAGCAGGAATTATGAAGGACTGACTTACCTTGTCTTTGCAGAGCCTGGCAATTAATTGGCTTCCAGTTAGATTCCAGTTGGCGTCCCTGTGTCAATTTGTGCTTTCTGGACAGCATTTTGTTTGTACTTGTAGCACATGCAGTTTCTTTGCCCAGTGGCTAGCTTGCCACAATTGAAGCAACTCCATATGAAAGTTACTGATGTTCATCATTTTTGAAGTGGAATGGAGGTACTGTCAGGAGACCTGTCTCATAATCAAAAAAGATTTTTAAATAATGAAACAACTTTAGATGCCATATTCTGTGGATCTCTGAGGGTTTTGAAGACCAGCTATCTAGAGTATATCTGAATTGTCAAACATTGTTTATTCTTAGCTATTTACTATCTGAATAACCTTGAAAACATATTGTTATAAATAATTCAACATTTTTATTATTAACATACAAAATAATGGATTTCATTTTGTTGTTTTCACATGGGTATTATTACATTGTTTATATTTATCCCACACTGCTGTCTCTCAAATCCCTTCTGTGCTACTGGCTCTCTTTCCTCACCCTCAGTTCTTTCCCAGTTCATGTCACATTGTATATGTACGTGTGTGTGTGTGTGTGTGTGTGTGTGTGTGTGTGTGTGTAAATCTCAATACCATATGTAAAAGAAATTATACAGCATTTGTCTTCCCTTCATTACTCCCTTGTTCCTTAGTCCCTTAAAAACCCTTCCTCTTCCTCCTCATCCTCCTCATATTATCCCCCCGGTACTTTCATGACATATATGTATACATTTTTAAAATCTATATTCTTAATATGAGAGAGTATGTAAAATTTGTCTTTCTGTGATGGCTTATTTTGCTTAGTATAACCCCCAGTTTCATCTGTTTTCCTGTGAATGACATAATATCATTGTTCTCTGTGACTGAATAAAACTCGATTATACACACACATACATACTTACATATGTCAAATTTTATTTATCTATTCCTGTGTTAAATGGCATCTATGCTTATACCATACTGTTAGTAGACCCACAGCAGGTATGTTTTACTGACTTATATTTCTTAGAGTGTGTACCATATAGAAGTAGAAGTGTAACTGGGTCTTGTGGTAGGTGTTTGGGTTTTTTTTCGGGGGAGGGGTTGTTGTTTTAGGAATTGGCATGCTGTTTTAATAGTGACTAATCATCTTACATCTCCACAAGCAGTATATAAAAGTTCCCTTTTCGACCATTCTTCTTTCCCCCACATCCTCATCAGCATTTGTTTTTCATAGTTTACTTGATGGTAGCCATGATAATTGGAGTAAGATGGACTTTCCATGTGGTTTTTAATTTTCTTGGGTTTTTTTTTTTTTGGCTTGTTTTTTCTTGATGTATTGACTTTCATCTTATTCTGTGGACATCTTTACCAATGAGATGTATTTCTTAGTAACTATAGAGTATTAGATCTTGTTTTTTCACTTAATCAGCTACTTCATATCTCTTGATTTATAAATTAAAACTAATTATATTAAAAGTATTACTGAAAATGTCTACCAATTCCCATAATCTTGTTGCTTGGATTATTGTACCTTTTTATCTGTACTAGTATTAAGAGATTGCTGGTTCATTGTGCTGGATATGATGGATTCCCTCTTAGTTCTCCTTTGTTCATCTAGTCCTCATAAAAATTCCTTTTCTGTGTTCTCATGATTGAGGCTGTCTTTCTTCAGAGTATATTATTCCTGTAGGTATCTTTTCAGTGCTGGTGGGATGGTCATGAACTTCCCTAGTGTCTGCTTGTCTTGAAATACATAATACGCCAGTGGTTCTCAACCTTCCTGATGCTGTGACCCTTTAATACAGTCATTCATGTTGTGGTGACCCCAACCATAAAATTACCTTCATTGCTACTTCATAACTGTAATTTTGCTACTGTTATTAATCATAATGTAAATGTCTGATGTGCAGGATATCTGGTATGTGTTCCCAAAGGAGTTTAGACCCAAGGTTGAGAACTGCTGTGATTGATATTCAAGATGTCAGAAATACAAAGAAACTATTAAAAGCTTTAGGGGAAAATTGCCAATTCACCTACAAAAGGCAAACACATCAGCTAGTATCAAATCTCTTACAAGTAACCCTAAAAACTAAGTAAGGATGGGATGATATATTTCAACCCTTGAAGATAAATGCCAGTCAAGGCTGCTCTATATCCAAGGTTTGAAGAGATATCTCATCAGTTAAGATCACTAGCCACTCGCCCAGTGCACCAACATGGCAGCTCACAATGCTCTATAACTCTAGTACTAGCAGATCTGATGCTTTTTTGTAGCTTCTGTAAACACCGCATACATGTGGTACATAGATGTGTGCAAGCCAAATGGCTATACATATAAAAACAATAAACAAATTTTATTTTCTTAAAAAAAAAAAAACCAACAGATTGCTATATCCAGCAATAGCAATGGTGCAAAAGTGAAACTAAGACAGAGAAACTAAGACAAAGCCACACTCTGAAGTTTCCAGACATCAGCAGGGAAGGGAGAGATGAATGTGCTCAGCAGTGAAATTACTGTTGGGTAAGACATTGTGGTCAGTGGGTGATGCTACGCATTATTAACATCCACAGGATTAACATCTAGATAGGCAAGTGCTTTTAAACAACATAGACCACTCTGTTATGAGATGTGTTGGCGTGATCCTGTGCATATTGGGAGGGAGAATTATATAGGAAATCTTTGTACTAATGTTTAGTTTGGTTATGACCCTAAAATTTATGTAAAAGGTAAGTTTTTTTTAAGAAGTATAGAAAATAAGAAAGAAAACCCCAACGTGGTACTGGCATGAAGATAGAATTTGTAAGTAATGAGATAGAACTCAGTTAAAGAAAAAGAAATCTATGTTCACTTCATTTTCAGCAGGGATGTTCCAAAACCCTTCAGCTGGGGAGAGAAGAGTGTACAACAGTGGGTGGTACAGGAATTAGTGAATAGGAAGAGCCACATACCTACAATGAAATTACACTCTTCACTCTTACTACAAATACTTTTTATCTCAAATGGTTGAAGACCTAGAATAAGAGCTAAACCCATGAAATTCTTAGGAGAAACCATAAAAGTTTCTTGTAAGGGTAAATTGTTTTGTTTTGTTTTGTTTTTTGTTTTTTGAGACAGGGTTTCTCTGTATAGCCCTGGCTGTCCTGGAACTCACTCTGTAGACCAGGCTGGCCTCGAACTCAAAAATCCACCTGCCTCTGCCTCCCAAGTGCTGGGATTAAAGGCATGCACCACTACTGCCCAGCCAAACAGATGTTCTTGAAAGAAAATGACCATGCAGCCAGTAAGCACATGACCTGCAGGACTCAATATATTGTCATTACAGAAATACATGGTAAAAACACAGGGATGTAACTCCAGATTCCCTGGCTAAAATTTGCTAAAGTAATGTTTTAAATTGACATGTTGGAAAAATTAGAACCCACATTTATTGCTGGTGGAAATGAAAGTGACACAGGCTTTTCTGAAAACTGCCAGTTCCCTAGGACATTTAAGTATACAGTGAGTAGTGACTTCCCTCCTAGATATGAGTAGAGTTAAGATTTGCAAGTTAGAAATGTGCCATTAGGGAAGACATCTGCACAGACAGATGTACGTGGTCAGAGTCATTATGAGTCTAAAGAGTGGAAGCATAGACAATTTATAGAATTGCATGGACTATAGATAGGAGGCTTGGTAGAAATCTAAAGTTTGAATACTCAGCAGATAGCTCAGCATTGCCATTATTACAAACTCCAGTCAACTTAGTGGCTTAAACAGTATAAATTAATTACTGTCTCAGAGTTGCTGAAATATGCTTTTAGACAGATTAGTTTGCTGGGGTAATAGAAGAACACAGCAGAAATGTGATTGCTTAAATTAACAGTGATTGTTACTCTTAGAGTTCTAGAGTCTAGAAGTCTAAAATTAAGCTATTGACAGGGCTGTCCTCCAGTCTGAAGACTCTGGGAAAAAATCCTTCTTCCTAGCTTTTTGGCAGCCTTCAGCTGCCTTCAGCTTATGGCTGTCTCACCATATTCTCATTCTGCATGCCTGTGTATGTTTTTCAATTTTTTTTTTTTTTTGTATTTGAGACAAAATCTCTTTTGTTGTTTGCCACTGATTAAGTTGAGCCAATTGGCCCACAGGCTTTCAAGGATTCTCCTGTCTCTACCTTTAGCTTGTTTTAGGTTCCCTAGGATTGTAAGCCTTGTGCTGCAGCCTGGTCTTTATGAGGGTTATAGGGGCTTGAACTGCCCTCAGCTTGTATGGTAAGTGCCTTGCCCACTCAACCACCTCCCAAGCCCTTCTCTCTCTCTCTCTCTCTCTCTCTCTCTCTCTCTCTCTCTCTCTCT
>JADRCD010189020.1:0-15706 GCA_019843815.1 Montemys delectorum | reverse complement strand
TTTTAGGCTTACTTCTGATTTCCTTACCTGTACTTTTACTCAGAAATATTTACTAAGCCTCTTCTATGTGTATATCTTTAACAACTTGGACATTCTATTTAAAAAGGGTTTTCCTCCCTCTGATACATTGGTATTCATAAAAACAAGTGATATAAATTAATGCTATAGCATACAATGAACTCAGCTGTGTCCAAAAATGATGTGGACCAAGCTAAATACTCTTTAATCTGTAATGGGGATGGGATCTACAGCTGAGCTGTAAATATAAATATGATATTATGATACTCAGGGTAGAACTGAAAGGTGATATTTGTGTAAGGACTTGAAGTCATACTTGAGCATGCAGATAACTTTCAGGGGATTACTCCTTCCCAGGAGCTGGAATGACCATTGGCATAACTGCTAAGGTGGAAACCTGTCATTGATATGTTGGAAGATGACATGGGGAGGAAGAAACATCAGCAAGATTGGGGGCCAAGGCCAAAATGTACTGTTAATGAAAGGCCTTGAACATTGTCATTGACCTTTTTTGTTTTTTCTCTTTAAACATAGGCAGGCAATGATGGAATTTTATCAGAGGAGTGAAATGTTCTTTGTTCTTTAAAAGGCTAACCATGTCTGTGGCATTGAGGATGAGAGCTAAGAGTGGTCAATGAGAACAGGTAGGAAGGAAATTCCAGTGATGTTAGGTTGGTAATTTTATTCAGGTTGCTAACAGTAGAGGTTTCCAAAAGACTCGTCTTGAATCTTGAGATAAGATTTCATGGTGAGTAAAATGGGGGATATGAAAGCAAGAACAGGGAAAAGGTTGAACTCCAGGTTTCGAACTCAGGCATCTAGAAAGTAAGTATATTATGGAGAAGAAAAAGTGGATTTGGTAAAGCATATCTGAGGGATTTGGAATCAGCTTTGTAAATAGAATAATTGAAGTGCTTTCTTCCTCTTTCTTCTATCTTTTTTCTTTCATCTTTTTTGTTGTAACTTTGTTTTGTTTGTTTTGGTTGGTTGGTTGGTTTTCAAAATAGAGTTTCTCTGTGTTAACATCCTTGGCTGTCCTGGAACTTGTTTTGTAGAGTAGGCTGTTTGGATGGTTTCTTGATTTCCAAGTAGGGATGTTGAGCACACAATTGGAGCGCAAGTCTGAAGTTCTGAAGGATTTAGATTATAAATTACATGTATAAATTGGAGATAATACATGTACCTTCAGGGCTGAGGATGTAGCTCAGTGCTAGAGCACTTGCATTGTTTGTGGTATGACCCCCAGGATAACAACAACAATGATAACAACAAAGATGCTATCAGTATAAACCTTTTGAATCCATATTGGGTTTTCCATCTTTCTCCCTGTATTAATTGCATTTCTCACTATTGTGATAAGATGCTTTGATAATGCAACTTAAATGAGAGGGCTTATTTCATTTTTGAATTTATTATGGCACAGAAATCATAAAGGCCAGAGGTTGAGGGAAAAGTCGATGTTGCATTTTTAGTGAAGATGAAATAAATGGTCATGTACTATTAGCTTTCTTCATTTTATGTGATTGAGGACACAATCTGGGGAAATGGTGCCACCTCCATTAGACATGGTTCCTAATTCAAATACCTTTCAAGACAAACTCTCACAGGCATGATCAGAGGGCGATTGAGTGTCAGTCATATTAACTGGTGTGCTTGTCTTGCCAATCTAGATCCTGTCAAAAATATCATATTCTCTGAAAATGTAATTATAACCACATTTTATAAGGCTTAAGTTGATTGTTTTTGGGTGCCAATTTTATTCATAACTATTTTGTACTCTAACATTTATCATGATTATTTTATACCTCATCAAAGACAGTTGAGAAATTGCCATTTCTGATACACATTGACGTTGAAAGAATGTTACCCAGGAATTCAAGAAAGCAAATGATGTGCTCATAGTAAAATATATACATGAATACCTACTTTGAGTAGTTTCACCAGGGATTTCATGTCTTTGCTCAACTTTTAAATATGTTAATTTTTATTTTGGTTTTGATGCAAGAGATAGAAGCAAAATCTTTGTACATGAGAGTTGTCATGCATGTATGTATGTGTTCCACTATGAGTGCCAAAGAGACCAGAAGAGGGCACCAGATCCATTAGAACTGGAGTTGCAGATGTTCTTACGTTGCAGTGTGGGTACTGTGAACTGAGCTCCAGTATTCTGCAAGAGGAGCCAGTGTTCCTAACTGATGGGACATCTTTTTTTCTTCTAGTTTAATTGTTCATTTGTTTATTGCTTTATAGGGAAGTTACATCCAATGCCAAGTTTTTATTATTATTACTATTATTATTATTATTATTATTATTATTATTTTACACTCCAGATTTTATTCCCCTTCCTGTCTACCCTCCAACTGTTCCACATCTGATACCTCCTCCCCAGACCTCTGCTTCCATGAGGATGCCCCCCAGATCTCTAATCTCCAGTCTCTTGAGGGTTAGGTGCATCTTCTCTGACTGAAACAAGACCCTGCAGTTCTCTGCTCTATATGTATTGGGGGCCTCATATCAACTGGTGTATGCTGCCTGGTTGATGAGCCAGTGTCTGAGTGTCTGAGAGATCTTGGGGGTCCAAATTAATTGAGACTACTGGTCCTCCTTCAGGGTCACCCTCCTCCTCAACTTCTTCCAGCTTTTCCCTAATTTAAGCACAGGGGTCAGTGGCTACTCTTCATTTGTTGGGTGTAAATATCTGTATCAGACTCAGCTGCTTGTTGGGTCTTTCAGAAGGAAGTTATAATAGGTTCTGTTTAGTAAGCCTCAGTAATAGTGTCAGGCCTTGGGGCTTTCCCTTGAGTTGGATCTCACTTTTGGCCTGTTGTTGAACCTTCTTTTCCTCAGGCTCTTCTCCATTTCCATCCCTGCACTTCTTTCAGTCAGGAACAGTTATGGGTCAGAGTTTTGACTGTGGGATGTCCATCCCTCCACTTGATACCCTGTCTTTCTGCTGGAGGTGGGCTATACAGGTTTCCTCTCCCTACTGTAGGGCAGTTCATCTAAGGTCCCTCCCTTTGATTCCTGAGAGTCTCTCACCTCCTGGGTCTCTGGTATATTCTGTAGAGTCCCCCCAACTTCCTATCTCCTGAGGTTGCCTGTTCCAATTCTTTCTGCTGGCTCTCAGAGCTTCAGTCCTTTCCCCCCACCCAATATCAGATTATATTCCCCTCTCACCCCCTCCCTGCCAAGTTCACTTTCCCTCCCAGGTCTATCCATCCACCCCCGACTTGTGGTTACTTTCTTCTCTCTCCCTAGTGGGACTGAAGAGTCCTCACTTGGGCTCTCCATCTCATTGACATTTTTTTTTAATTCTGTGGACTGTATCTTAGGTATTCTGTACTTTATTTTTCTTTTGCTAATATCTACTTATTAGTGAGTATGGACTATTTCATGTCCTTTTGGGTCTGAGTTACCTTACTCAGGATGATATTTTTAGTTTCAATCATAGCTATCTATGGTTGGACAGCATGTTTCCCTCTCATTCAACAATTTTACAGTTGATTTAACATATTTTTATACATAAATGGTAAAACAGGACAGTAGATGAATGACTGAATTCAAAAAAGTTGATCTACAGAAATGAAATGTTATCATTTGCCTGCAAAACTCAGAATGTCCTCGTTCTTTTTTTATTAGATATTTTCTTTATTTACATGTCATATGATTTCTCCTTTCCCAGTTTCCCCTCCAAAACACACACACACACACACACACACACACACACACACAAAACAACAACAAGAACAAACCCCCTTTCCCTCCCGCCTCCCCCTGCTCACCATCTCACCCTCTCCTGCTTACTGGCCCTGGCATTCCCCTACACTGGGACACAAAACCTTCACAGGGCCAATGACCTCTCCTCCCATTGATGACTGACTTAGCCATCCTCTACTATACACATGCTGCCGGAACAATCAGTCCCACCATGTGTACTCCTTGGTTGATGATTTAATCCCTGGTAGCTCTGAGAGTACTAGTTAGTCCACATTGTTGTTCGTCCTAAGGGGCTACAAACCCTTCATCTCCTTCAGTCCTGTATGTCCTTGTTCTTAATAGCTGAGTAGTATTCCATTGTGTTACTGAATCACATTTTCTCTATCTGTTCTTTTGTCTTGGTTCATCTGAGTTGTTTACAGTTTCTGGCTATCACAAATAAGGCTGCTATGAACATAGTAGAACACATACCCCTGTGGAATGGTTGGACATCTTTTGGGAATATTCCCAAGAGTGATATTTCTGGGTCTTCAGGAATATCTATTTCCATTTTTCTGAGGAAACTCCAGATTGATTTCCAGAGAGGTTGTACCAGTATATAATCCCACCAGCAATGGAGGAGTGTTCCTCTTTCTCCACATCCTCACCAATATGTGTTGTCACCTGAGGTTTTAATCTTAGCAATTCTAATTGGTGTAAGGTAGAATCTCAGGGTTAATTTTCATTTCTCCGATTACTAAGGACTTTGAACATTTCTTTAGGTGCTTCTCACCCATTTAGTATTCCTCTGTTGTGAAATCTCGGTTCAGTCTGTACCCTACTTTTAGATTTTTTTTTGTGGTTAGCTTCTTGAGTTCTTTATATATTTTGGATATTAGCCCTCTATCAGAGGTAGGGTTAGGGGAAGATTTTGTTTTTCTCAATCTGTAGGTTGCTGACTTGTCTTATTGACAGTGTCCTTTGCCTTACAGAAGCTTTCCAGTTTCATGAGGTCCCATTTATCAATTCTTGATCTTAGAGCATGATCCATTGGAGTTCTGTTTAGGAAATTTTCCCCTGTGCCAAATATGGGCCACCTTTCCAGCCCTCAAATTATCTTTTAAACTGAAAACATAATTTTTAAGAATTTTTTTTTAGCTCACTGGTTTTAAGCTCGCTTTAAATATTAGATACTTTAAAACTACTGAACACCCTGTATGGAGAATTCAAAATCATGTTTGTTCATTCATTCAACTACCAGAGTTTGCTTTAAGCATGAATTGAACTTAAAATGCATGACCACATTGTCTCTATACATCTATAATTTTATTTTAACATTATCATTATGTAAGCTGTATTTCAAATGTAATTATAACACATTTTGTATCAAAACACATCAGTTTCTAGTATTCTGGGAGATAGCAGAATGTAGTGAATTCTATCAAAATACAACATCTGAGGAACAGAACAGAGGGTAATTGTGTAATTCTCTATTCATTATAATTAAGTTGGATGGAGTTGGCATAATAGAATTAAGATGGAAAAAATATCAACAACCATAGATATAGACAGCATGGTTCCCTCTCACTCAACAATTTTACATTTGATTTAATATATTTTTATATATAAATGGTGAAACAGGACAGTAGATGGATGACTGAATTCAAAAAAGTTGATCTACAGAAATGAAATGTTATTTTTTGATTTGTGAGTTGAAAAAGATTTTCTAGTTTGCATAACAACTGGAAACCACTGTTTCTGGAAGAGATAAGTTTCAGTTCCAAATCTGCTGTTTCTCTAGCCTCCCTGGGGCATATTATAACTACCTACCTTTTGCTTGCTGTTTCTTGATAACAGGTTGAGAAGTGCAAAAAAGACTGTGACTCATGAAACAAATGATTTGTTTTAAAATTGTCAGCACTCCCTCACCTGCCACTGCCCAAGCCAGTTCCCAACTCTTCCTTGTACTTGTTTGATATTAGAAGGCAAGAATGACTTCTTGGGCTGGAGAGATGGCTCAGAGGTTAAGAGCACTGACTGCTCTTCCAGAGGTCCTGAGTTCGATTCTGAACAACAACATGGTGACTCACAACCATCTGCAATGGAATCTGATGTCCTCTTCTGGTGTGTCTGAAGATAACTATGGTGTACTCATACATAAAATAAATAAATAAATTTAAAAAAAAGAATGATTTCTCATTATGATGATTTAATTTCAGTGAGAAGCACTGAAACCTAGAGTTGAAGGTAGAGGTTCTAGATTGACCTAGTGAAACGTATTTAAAAGCCCAAGCCTTGGGGGCGTGAGGCAGGAAGATAATAAGTTTAAAGACACTCTGGACTTCATAGTGAGACCCTATCTTAAAAGAATGTATGTGTTGAAACCTAGCTGACCTCCCACTTTAGCTAACTATGTGAGCTTGTTACTCAGCCTAATCTCTAGGAATTACTACTCCTACCATTAAATAATAATGTTAATTCTATTCTTAGAATAATTAAGGCTTATATATATAAATAATTCATGTCAGTCATCTAGTTCTATGCCTATGACCCCTAATGTGTCATGTTACTCTTACTTTCACCATAGTGAGTGTTGTGATTTTAGGGCATCATTCCGTGATCCTATAACCAAGTCCTGCCATGTCTATGAACAAGGATCCATTGCCTGTTTCCTTGGAACGTGATTTTCAGGATCACCCCCCAAAATACCATGCTTCCACAGACAGTGCTTTCCATTGAGATAATTCCTGGTGTAAAAGGAGAATTTAGTTACAGAAGCAAAGCAGAATCATGGAGAAGCAAGTGGCACTTCTCTTGACATACAGTAACTATGTACAAGTGCCCTAACTTCAGAATGAGAATATAGACAAGGTCAAAAATATTTAACATCATTCATTTGTAATTGAGCAGCAGTCAATGAGACAGTCTGAATTTTCCATTATATTGACAATAGAATCTTAGCTGTTGTAACCTCATTAAGCTTGAGTTTATATCTAAAAGTCATAATTGATATTAGGAACTGTTACATAATATTGCTATGAAGTATGAAAGGCAAATATATTGGCTGATTGTAAACACTCAATAAGCATTTCTAATATGACTACATCCACCATATTATTTACACTAAATAGGTTAATACATCTAAAACATTTTCTTCTGGAGATGTGCACAATCATTGGACAGATAGCCTACATTTCTACACTGCAAGAACTGAGTTATCTTTAAACTATTCCCCACTAAGAGCCAGGGTGGGAGCTGTATCACTCCCATCATCACTATTACTCTCAGCATCCTCATCCTCCTTTCATCATTCTCCAACCATCCTGAGATCTTTCTTTGTGTTAGCTGACAATATTATCTATCTATCATTATGTTCTTGCACTTGTGTTGAAGAAGCCATTATTTGATTTAGATAAAGACACTGAGGTGTTAAAAAAAAAAAAAAGCAATGTGACTCCCTGTAAAAGAGATGAATCCAGGGTGTTTCAGCTCATGCTTCTATGACCTCAAGAGTCTGTCAGTGTTGTTGCATGGCACCATGTTAGAAGTGTATCTTTCATCCATTCCTGTAGGGCTAGAGAAGATACTGGTCCTTCTGTCATTCTATTCCTCATGTGACCAAGAGGTAAAGGAAACCTATTCTAAGAGTGAAAGAGATCTATTATTTAATGCTATCCTCTTTCAAGTAACTTTTATCCCACCTCCTTTTTTAAAATCCCTACATGTTCACTTGGTACTTAACCTTTGATCTTTTAGAATTTTTACATTCTAGGCACTGACTCATTCACTCTATTTAACGTTAACTTATCTGAGGTCAAGTGTGGGGTCTTACTCATCCTAAGTACAATTATTCCCTGTGACATCTGACTCCTTACTTTCCATCCTGCAGGGCTTCTGAAAACATTTATTTGGGTTTTGTTGAATTATTCTCACTCAGCAAGAGCACATGAAAAAAATACCTTTGCAGAAAACAAGCATTCTAAATGCCTAAGTTTATAAAACAGACCTATTACCAGAATTCCTGATTCTCAGGCCATTATTCTGTCTTTTCAGATTGCATGTATGTTGAGCATATTTACTTCAAAAATATGAAACCTGAAATGTTCCAAAATATAGAAAACTTTTTAGTTATGTATGTGTGCTTCTGAATGTACATTGCTCATGTATGTAAGTTTGTGTGTGAATGTCTGACCTCGGGCTTGCAAATTCTCTGTGCATGTGGGTAAGTCAGAGAGCAAATGAGTGCAACTGTTTACCTTCTACATTGTTTGAGGCAAGGTAATTTCTCTTAGTTGTTTCCAACTCCACCAGACTAGCTTGCCATCAAATTTCTAGGGATTTTTCTGGTTCTCCTCCCATCACAACAGAAACAGTAGCTAGCATTATAGCTGTATGCAGCAATGTCTAGCTTTTACCTGGGTTCTGAGGATTTAAATTTAGCTCCTCATGCTTGTACTTCAAGGGTTTTAGTTACTGAGGTATCTCCCCAGCCCCAAATCTGAAACTATTGGAACAATGATATAATACTGGAGGTGGAAAATAATATCTGACCTCATATGAGGAGTTAAAGTCAGAGTGTGAGCACATTCAGAATAATTTGTAAAAATCACTATTCATAAGAAATATATGATATGTAAGTATCATGGTTAGACTTGGGTCCCCTCAGCCAAATAACTAATTATTTGTATACAAACCTTCCAAAATCTAAAAATAAGTATGAAATACTTAAAAAGTGTTTTGGATATGGGCTTTTCACCCTGAACTTTTTTTTTTTTTGCCTTATGTGAGTCATCTACTGATAAACCTGAGTACTTTTTATCAATCCTATGATCAAGCACATTTTGTAACTTAGTTTATTGAATAAATCATTGACTAACCCATTTATAGTGACATCACTTGATCATGACAGAGTTAGAGTGGGTTTGAAAGGTGCATATTAAATGTGAAATTTACTTTCCTGGGAAATAGCACAATGAGATACATTTATTTCAAATTTGTTCACCTTCCTTCTCTCAGTCTTCATTTATTTATTTAATTATTTACTTATGTATTTAAAGTGGAGACTTTTATGTGTGTTTGTTTGTTTTTATGTGTATGTCCATGTGTGGTGCATGATATCCATGTATATGCACTGGCACTCATGCAACAGTGTGTATGTGAAGGTCAGAGTACAGCTTTCCAGAATCTTTTATCTTCTTCTACCATATTGGTCCTGGGGATGAAACTCAGATTATCAGAGGTGATGAAAAGTGTCTTTATCCATTGAATTCATAGAATCATCTTACAGGGGACACCACACACACACACACACACACACACACACACACACACACTCACACACATATTTAGTTAGTTAGTTAGTTAGTTAGTTAGTTAGTTAGTTAGTTAGTTATTCTAATGTATCTGTACCACATGAATATAGTACCTGTTGAGGTCAGAAGGTATTGAACCACCTAGAAATGAAGTAATGGCAGTTTGTCAGTAATGTGTATGCTATGAGCTGAAATGAGCACCTCTGGAAGAGCACGAAGCATGGTTAAATTATGAAACACTTCTCAAACCATAAATTTGTTTATTTTATTTTATTTTATTTTATTTGATACAGGATCTCGCTGTATATAAGCCAGGCTCTGCTGGAACTTACAGCAGTTCTCATTGCTCTGCTTCCTAAGCAGTAGAGAAGGTGGCAGTTACCACATCAAGCTCTCCCATTATTCTAAACTTGGAGAGGGGAAGAGAGAGAGAGAGAGAGAGAGAGAGAGAGAGAGAGAGAGAGAGAGAGTAGACTCAATGAATGGAGGAAAGGAATCATCATATGATACAAGGTCTTCTTGGCCAGAGTCAATGCCCTAGGGATTTGCTGGTTAATATGTTTGCACTATATTAATATTAACTGCTTCCATGAGTACTTCCTAGGTACAATGTCATCAACTGATCCTGTGACTGTATTTTGTCACTTAATAATCTGACATATAATGAAAATGGTGCTAGTGTGATGTCTCAGTGTGTACATGTGGGATTGTGCCTCACAGGTAGTTAGCTGTACTTTGAACTTAGGTCTCTGTGACCAATAAATCAGTTCTTCTTGAGAGGATTAAATACATTCTACTTGTTCTTCAAGTATTTTAATAATTTATTCTGATTACAGTTTTATACATTGCTAAAAGAATTCCAATACTAATGAATATTACTCTCTTCAGCTATACATAAGGTCTGATTTATAACAGCACTTCATTCCTTTAAAATGTCCAAAGGCATTGGAGTAAATACAGGGCAGTAAACTACCCACCACACCCTGATTTTCCCTCTGCAGTCAGGAAGATCTTAAGCTGATTTCCCTAAACCTTGGTCATGAGAGTACAACCAAGCTCCTACCAATGAGACCAAGACACATTCATAAGCACTCGATGCCTGATTTCACAGTATACTTGAGTCCTATGACTTTGCATTTGATTAATGTTCACATGAACATAGTTTGAGCCTGGGAAGTAGGTGTACTCATGGACTCACTGGTACTGTGTATAAAGGAAAATCAAGTATCATCAGCTTGTATCTCTCTGCCATTGCCCACTATTGTTTATAACAATTCAAACAAGGGCCTCATATCTCCACTATGATTAAGCACTTGTCCATGTCCTGGTGGCCCAGAAGCCCCTAGTAACTTCCTTATTGGGAAATAGGAGTGATTTTAAAAATATGTCCCTTGAAAGCCCTGCAAGATACATTTGATACTTCATTTCAAGAAGAGAAAACTGTACTATTTTATAATTCACAAAGGAAACAATAGGCCACAGCACAAATTCTAAGATTGAAAACCAGTATATCCAGTTAGAAATACTCACTTGTCTTCTCTGAAGTTGTAGAACATGAAACTATGAGTAGCTACACTTACATACATACATACATACATACATACATACATACATACATATACACACACACTTCCCCTAGAATTTGAATTTTTTTTAAGTTTGTGGGTATACTTGAAGAAATATTTCTTCTAATTTTTACAACAGAATTACATTTGTCTAAGACTGTCCCAAGTGTCTTGGTGCAGTCTCATCTTTAATAGTCTCAGAAGGATACAATTACAAACATACCCCATAAACTCACTTGAAATTTTAATTATTTAAAATAATTTCACATTTATTTACATTTTCCAATTTTGGAAAGTAAATATTTAATTGTATTTGTTTCTTTCTGTCTGAAGATGGCAAATGCTGACTGAGAGACACAAGCAATTAAAATTAAATATGCATGATTTCAAATGACCAGAACTCAGTAAACGAGAAAAATATTCAAATCATTAAACTCCTGAAGCTCCTTTTTTATGAGTGTAGCATTTCCCTCCCTGAAGTAATTCATCATGGAAATCTGCTGAGACATTAGTTGAGGCATTGCTCTTCTGTGTCTTGAGTTTCACTCTGTACTAGAGATTCTAGAGATAGGTATGGACTAATAAGTTCAATGACAGTGACGAATTCTCTTAGTCCAGGAAGAAAGAAGACCAGACCATCATACATTAGGAATGTTAGAAATGGGGCTGTGGTGATAAAATGCTATACACTCATGGGGGTGTGTGTTCAGATCCCCACCTTCCCGTTACCCTCATTAATAGCTTGGCTCAATGGTGTACATCTGTATTTCTGGCTGGGGAAGCAGAAAGCTGTAGATCCAAGGAGCTCATTGCCTATGCAGACTAGTAATTGGAGAGCTCTCACATTCAGTGAGAAGTACTGTCTCAAAACTGAGAATAAGAGCAGCCAAGGAACACACAGAACTTTGACCGCCATGCAAGTGTATGTACATACACTCATGAACATACCACACACAAATGCTTTTACACTTAGATATTAATATACTAGAAAAAATGACTTGGCAAGCATGTCTGTCCATCATATTACACTTGGCAAGAAAAATGAGTTGGCAAACATGTTTGTTCATTAGATTCCAACTGAACAGGTGTACCCAGTATATTTGATCATCTTGAGGAGATTCTCATATTGGTATCTTAGTTTGTAATTGTCTTCCAGTTTTAGCCTGTGTCTGACGCATATAAAATTCTTCTTAAAATAGAACTTTGGGCTTCACCCTAAGAGGTTTGGGTCCACTAAGTTTTAATTTCTCACCAGAACATAGATATTTTTGAACCATTGGTCACACTTTGAGAAATAAGAGTTGACAGAAACCATCTTTAGTGTAAGATTGGGGAGGGTGATTATGAATAAGTTGTTCACATAGAACTCAGGATGACAAAAACACATCTAAAAGTTATAATACAGTTATAAATTATTCATGTATGAATATTATAACACTTGCCTGTAATAACTCATTTAAATTTATCAATATATTAAGTAGGTATTCTTTACTGTCCCTACTCAATAAGATGTACAGAGTTTTTCAGTAGTTTGCCTAATATATCAAAGATTAAGAATTCAAACCTAGAAATTCTGATTGGATAGTCCACATTTGGCAATATTTTTAATTGATGAATCATAATTGATTGCATTTACAGAGGATAATGCAGGTGTATCTTGTGTATGATTAAAGTAAGCTAATGAGTGGATCGATGACCTCATTTACTTAACCTTTTTGGAAACACATTTGAAATTCAGCATCTTTATTATTCTGCTTTGGAATCTTTAACTATACTGAACCATTTTGCTTTACTTACTATAATTAACTATTTTCCGAATAGCCTAATTCAAATATTCTTCATTTGTATTTGACCAGACCCCTAAGATTAGCAAAAAGGAAAAAGGAGCATAAAGATACTAGTATTAAGAAAGTCACAATTTCTAGAAGAATGTGTCTCTTCTCATACTCAACCAAAACATTTCTGACTAAAGAATTAAAAGTGAAATAGATTTGATGATTAAATATGGGAAGGATTCCCAGGTGGAGCAGTCTCTGAATTATCCTTCCTTTAGTCTCTGCTCCATAGTTAGTCTCTACAACTCCTTCCATGGGTATTTTGTTCCCCCTTTTAAGAAGGAACGAAGTATCCACACTTTGGTCTTCCTTCTTCTTGAGTTTCTTATGGTTTGTGGTTTGTACTTTGTGTATTCTGATCTTCTGGGCTAATATCCACTTATCAGAGTGTTCATACCATGTGTGTTCTTTTGTTACTGGATTCCCTCACTCAGGATGATATTCTCCAGGTCCATCCATTTCCCCAAGAATTTGATAAACTTATTGTTTTTAATAGCTGAGTAGTACTCCATTGTGTAGATGTACCACAGTTTCTGTATCCATTCCTCTGTTGAGGGACATCTGGGTTGTTTCCAGTTTCTGGCTATTATAAATAAGACTGCTCTACCTGGGAATCCCTCCAATATTCAGTCATCAAATCTAGACACTATTGTGGATGCCAGCAAGTGTTGGATTACAGGAGCCTGATATAGCTGTCTCTTGAGAGACTCTGACAGTACCTGACTAATACAGAAGTAGAGGCTCACAGCCATCCATTGGACTGAGTACAGGGTCCCCAATGAAGGAGCTAGAGAAAGGACTCAAGGAGCTAAAGGGTTTGCAGCCCCCTAGGACGAACAACAATATGAACTAACTAGTACCCTCAGAGCTCCCAGGGACTAAACCAGCAACCAAAGAGTACACATAGTGGGACTAATGGCTCCAGCAGCCTATGTATAACAGAGGGTGGCCAAGTTGGTCATTAATGGGAGGAAAGACCCAGTGTAGGGGAATTCCAGGGCCAGTAAGCAGGAGCGGGTGGGGTAGTAAGTCGGGGGGAGGGAACAGGGGTTTGTTTTAGTGTTTGTTATTTTTTTTTCTTTTTCTTGGAGGGGAACCTGGGAAATGAGATATTGTAAATAAAGAAAACATCTAATAAAAAAAAGAGGACTAGAAACACGTGCTTCTGGGTGTAGGGGGACAGTGTTGCAATTTAGTGTCCATTTATAGCAACTTTGCCTTAAATAGTAAGAAGGTAAATCCAAGTGACTCTACTTCCTTTTGTGATAGTTAGAGACAGTCTCTCCTGTGATAGATCAGATGCTGAAGGGACTGGATTCATCTTCCCTCTAACCCTGAATCTGTCTATTTGCCCCTGTAGTGTCCCATAGCAGAAAGACGACTTGGAATCTCTGACGAGCCATGTTCATGCTTGTTACAGAAAGAAAAGGGGGAAAACGGAATAAAAAGCAAGCTATAAGTTAGGGAGCCAATTATCTGCCCCAAATAATCAAAATAACTGCAGTTTCATCCTCACTAGTCATAGTAAGAAACTGACCACGTTGGCTTGGAAGAATGTTTGGGGACCGCTAACCCTAAACTTTGAGCAAGGACTACCTGAGTTGTATAATACACTTTGCTCATCCTTTCTCTGCAGGCTTACTCCCAAAGCAACACCACTGAACTGTTTTAATTCATATATTTAACTCTAAAGAATGGTGGGAAAATCCTTATCTGTAAATAGCCGCTTAGGAAGGGTACAATCATATAATTACACAACTCCCTAGGGAACCTCTTTCTTCTAAAATCTCTTAGAAAAAAATGTTCAAGGTTAAGGACAGTTTGATCTTAATTTAGCAACTTGCAGTTGATTATCCTGGAATGACATCCTTTCTCTGCAGATGTTCTGACAAGATTAAGAAAGTTCTAGGAGAAGCGAACAAAGGGTTTTTAATGTTCACAAATACACAATGAGTCTTTTGGAAATAAGATTTGTTTAGAGTTCAAAAAGTACATAAATGTGTTGTCATATTTCCTACTTCTTGTTTTCACGTGTTTCTCTTTCTAGACTACCTTCTCCAACAAGACTATTTACTACCACCCATCTCTGTTCGATTTACTAGTGAGCATCCCTCAGGATTTCACCTCTCATTCTTTCCTCTTCCAGAAGATCTCTTCGCTTGTTTAATCCTCCTCCTTGTCTCCAATTTGAACTCATGTCTCAGACTGGTAGACTCTGTTGTGTTTATACGCTTGTAACCTCAACACTCACCAGAATTATAACTCTAGCCTTAGGAGGCTGACAAGTTCAAAACCTGAGGGGTTTAAATGGTGAAATGCTTCTCAAATAAACAAAACTCAAATCACACCTAAAGTCTAATATGCCTGGGAGGAGAAGGGGAGCAGGATGGGAGAGGGTCTCAGTGAGGGCGGGATAGGAGGGGCAGTACTTGGGATGTTAATTAATTAATTAATTAAAGATTAATGGGCCACAGTTTATGCAGAATCAAAACACCTTTCATCTGTGGTGGAAAATAGAGACATCAAACACCTGAAAATGCAAAGTAACCCATGAAATATTTCATAGAATTAAATATATACATATTATCAGAGAACGATTGAATGTTTCATCCAGACACTTTTTCAAATAAGACTGAAATGAATAAAAAACATTAAGATGATGGCCCTTACATGTCAGTGCTGTGACATATTAGGAGTTTATGGCTTGTTTACTAGTGTTTCCTGTGTACGTAGCTGGTCATTTGTCTGCAGACTGGCTAAGGAGTCTGGTGTCCTCATTACATGGATCTAAATTTATCTGAGAAGGAAAAAAAGAAAGAATTCCAGGCAAATGAATAGCTCCTGTCCGTGGGGGAGGAGGTGATTTGTCACATGGTAACAATCTACTACAAATGGAGATGATCTAGAACTCTCCCTATCATGTTTAGGGGCTTCTAATGTATTGAGCAAGTTAGTCAGTCTTGTTACAGAGAGACATTAGCCACAGAGAATAGACCAATTTTTTTTTTTTTGTGTGTGTGTGTGTGTGTTCATAATAACCAGTATAATTTGATTCTTGCATGCTTGTATTTTATCAAAGACCAGAGATCAAACTGCTTTTTATCCTTGTCTTTCTTACGTCAGGGTGATTACTATTTCCCTTCACTTGCCACATATCTACCTTAGGGTCACAGTGATGAAAGTTTTAAATAGATTATTCAAAGTTTCTATCCATGCTGGGAAGTGTTCACCATATTTACTCACTAACTCTTTTGTTCTGTGCAAGATTTACCACTTTTTT